>PVJO010014174.1:0-49248 GCA_004026905.1 Hystrix cristata
GAAAAAGGGGAAGAAAAGGGAAAGGGAAATCATGGAAAAATATGAGTGAACCTGCTGTAAATAGGGATGGAAGGAACAGAGGGGAGGGGCGGGGAAGAAGGGGGAGAGCCAAGATGCACCATGTACAGGTACAAAATAAATGTAATGAATGTGATCATTATATGTACAATATACCAATACATGTTCTTGGTTAAAAATAAAAAAAAGCAACAACAGCAGCAACAAAAAAAACAAAGATGAGGATGACGACCGTTGACCCAATTATCCCTGTCTTTGCTTTTATGGCTTTTCTGTTTCTTTCAGGCTCGGCCTGCTGAGTACTTTATACATCTGAAGGGGCGGGGTGGTAAGGGGCTAGAAGAGCCTGCTTCGTGTTCATCTTTGTCTTATGATTTATGAATCTTCAACTGCCAATCCCCCTCAATATATAAACATACGGTCTTTCTATGTTGATAAATCATATTAATTTTATTTGTGTATTTTATTGAGTAATATCTCCTTAGGACACTAAATTATATCAACACCATTGGAATATATTTGGACAGACTTTGAAAAGAAGCTGCTTTTTATAGTCTCTGTGGGATTTGCTGTTGATGTGGTAATTTGGAAAAATGACTTTTTTCACACCAGAAATACTGTCTCTACATTGAAAAGGCAGAAAAGTGAAAAAAATTCAATCATCACTAATCCCTTCCTTTCTGATTTCATGCTACAATTTTGGCATTAGAGGGATTCAGGGCCAAATACAGCTTTTTCTGCACTACCTCTTGAGTTAGCTTGGACTTGAACATGAATTTTGATTTTTAATATGTCCTTATGAGGGTTTTATTGTTTAAAGAGGGAAGTCAGTGATAATATTGTTTAACAGTACTACTGTGTCATCTCCCTAGTTTCTGGAAACAAAAAGGGAAAAAGTTTAAATTTTACTAATGAAACCATGACAAAAGATATGTCATCTTTTTTTCCAAGAAACCCTTTTGCAAGGAGAGAGAGAGACAGAGAGACAGAGACAGAGACAGAGACAGAGACAGAGAGAGACAGAAAGAGGCAGGAAGAGAGAGACAGAGAGAGGCAGGGAGAGAGAGACAGAGAGAGGCAGGGAGAGAGAGTGGGACAAACATGAAAGGATCATCAGAGTATAACAATTTTGCATTTATTAGGGAGATGTCCTTGTTTCAGACAACTCTTTCATTTTTCTTTGAACCATTTAAATGAGATTCTAAAGCAAGGCTACTGTGGCTATGAATCAATGACTTTTTTTCTGTGTTTGCTTGGTCTTCTTGGTGATATGATTTCTAAATTCTCTAAGTAGGTTGTCTTGACTTTCTTTCTAAATCATACTAATTATAGAACTCAAATAGATTCTGAAGGTTTCTTTTATAAAGTTTTTAAAAAGACTTTAAAAAAAGTAATTTTGGGTTCACAGTAAAATTGAGAGGAAGGTACAGAGATTTTCCATATACTGAGTGATTCCAAACGTATATAGCCTCCTACATTACTGACATCTGGCAAAGTGGTCCAACTACACGGACAATCACAGTTACCCAAAGTCCATAGTTCACATTAGAGTTCACTCTTGTTGTATGTTTTATGGCTTTGGACAAATGTCTAATGACATGCACCCATCATTACAGTATCACACAGATACTAAAATCGCTGGTGAATCCTCTGCCTATTCATCCCTTTCTACCCACCCCAAATTCTGGCTCCTACTCATCTTCTTACTGCATCTGTAGTTTTGCCTTTTCCAGGTGTCACATAGTGGGACTCATATAGCACATAACCTTCTAGCGGGCTTCCTTTACCCAGTCGTATGCATTTGAGTTTTCTCATGTCTTTTCATGGCTTGATAGCTCTTTTCTTCAGAGTGCTCGATAATATTCCATTGTCAGGATGTGCCACAGTTTGTCCCCTCACTTACTGAAGGGCATTGTGAATGCTTCCAAGTTTTGGCAATTATGAATGGAATGAGTGTAAAAATTGACGTGCAGTTTTTTGTGTGGATGTAAAATTTCAACTCCTTCTTGCAAATTCCTAAGGTTGATTGTTGGATTGTATGATAAGAGTATGTTTAGTTTTGCAGGAAACTGTCAAGCTGTATTCAACGTGGCTCTACCATTTTACCTTCCTGCTAGCAATGAACGACATACTGCTCCATGTCCTTGGCAGCGTTTGGTGAGGTTAGTATTCTGGAGTTTGGTCATTTGAATATGTGTGTCGTGTGATCTCATTGTTGTTTGAATTTGCATTTCTCCGATCGTGTGATATTGCACATTTTTTCCTATGCTTACTGGCCATCTATATATCATCTTTGCTGAGGTTTCTGGTAAGTTGCTGACTTATACTTTCATTGGATTGTTTTCTTGTTGTTGCCTTTTAAGAGTTCTTCATTTATTTTGGATCATAGTCCTGCATTAGCTGTGTCATTTGTAAGCATTTTGTTTTGCCTTTAGCTTGACTTCTCTTTCTTGATGTTGGCCACCCCACAGCAGAAGTTTTCAATTTCAGTGAAGTCTAGCTTATCGATTTTTTTAATGATTGTACTTTTGATGTTATATCTAAGAATCCACTCCTATCCCTGAGGTCCTGTATATTTTCTTCTTGTTATCTTTGAAGAGTCTTATAGTTTTGTAGTTTACAGTTATGTGCATGATCAACTTAGAGTTAATTTTTATGGAGGGTGTAAAGTCCCCCCATCTCTCCCCATGTCTCTCTGTTTCTGTCTCTCTCTGTCTCTGTTTCTCTCTTTTGACATGGGGATGTTCATTTTTTCCCAGCACCATTTCCTGAGAGATTTTCTTTGCCCCCATATCATTGTGTTTGTTTCTTTGTTAAGGGTCAATTGACTGTCTGTATATTGACTATTTCTGGGTTTTTTATTCTGTTCCATAGATTGATTCGTCTCTTCTTTTGCTAGTACTGTGCTGCTTGCTTACTTTAGCTTTATCGTAATTCCTGAAGTCGGGTGTTTCCGCCAGCTTTGTTCTTCTCATTCAACATTGTATTGGCTGCCTGAGATCTTTTGCATCTCAGTAAAAACTTTACACTCAGTTTATTGATATCTACAAAATAACTTCCTGAGATTTTGATTGGGATTGTATTAAGTTTATAGATTGATCAAGCTGGGAGCAATTCACTTGGCAATATTTAGACTTCCTGTGCACATGGAATAGCTCTTCTTTTATTTAGTACTTTTAGTTACCAGAATTCTATAATTTTCTTCACATAGATCTTGTCTACATTTGTTAAATTTGTATATATTTAATTTTGGGGCGGTACTAAGTGTCATTGTGTTTTAAATTTTGATTTCTACCTGTTCATTACTGATGCTTGGGAAAGCAATGAGCTTTTGCATATTACCTTTGTGTCTCACATTCTTCCTGTAACCTATATACACGATCATGTCACATGTAAACACACCATTTTATTTTGTCCTTCCCTTTATGTATCCCTTTAATTCTCTGTGAGTTATTGCATTAACTAGGAGTTCTAGTATGATGCCAAAAAGCAACAGTAGGAGGAGATAGCCTTTCCTTGTTCCTGATCTCCATGGGAAAGCTGGTTTCTCACCATTGCATATATTGATAGCTATAAGGTTTTGTAACTGTTGTTTATCAAGTTGAAGAAGTTCTTTTATTTCTAATCTGCTGAGACTTTTTTCAGAATTATGAATGGGTGTTGGATCTTGTCAAATGGCTTTTCTGAACCTATTATCTTATTTTTATCCTGTTGATAGGATGTATTATTATTAAATTTTCTAATGTTGAACCAGTCTCATATACCTGGGAAAAGTCTCATTTAGTTGCTGGGTATGATCCCTTTTACACATTGTTGGATTTAATTTGCTAAAATGTTGTTGAGGATTTTTGTATCCATGGTCACGACAAATACTGGTTTGTAGTTTTCATCTCTTGTAATGTCTTTATCTGGTTTTGGAATTAGGTTGATACTGGCCTTATGAATGAATCAGGAAACACTCCCTCTGCTCCTGTTGTCTGAAGGATTTTGTAGAGAATTAGTAAAATTTCTTTAAATGTTTGGTAGAATTCACCTAAGCACCTTCTGGATCTGCTGCTTTCTGCTTTGAAAGGTTATTAATTATTGATTTGAATTTTTAATAGATATGAACCTCATTTAATTTTGTATTTCTTCTTATAGAGTTTTGGCAGATTGTATCTTTCAAAGAATTGGTCCACTTTATTGATATTAATGAATCCGTGAGCATGAGTTATTTGTAACTCATTGTGAATAACTTCCTTCGTTATCCTTTTCCTGTTCATGGATCTATAGTGATATATCATCTTTCATTTCTAATTCATTTATGTATACAAATTAGAATTATATGCATCATTTTATATATAGTATAGAATTATATACATAATTTTATATACAATTTTTCTTAGTTTAAATTTAATTTGCTGCTATAGTTCTGGTTTCTTAAGGTGGGAACTTGGATTACTGATTTTGGATCTTTCTTCTTTTCTAATATATGCATTTGGTGCTATCATTTTTCCTCTAGGCACTGATTTTACTACATCTCACCTATTTAGACAAGTTGTATTTTCTCTTAGTTCAAAATATCTTAAATTTTCTATTGAGATTTCTTCTTTGACCTATGTGTTAATTAGAAGTATGCTGTTTAATCGCCATGTATTTTGGGATCTTCTGATTACTGCTGCTGATGTCTAAATTAATTCCATTGTGATCTGAGAGAAGACATTGTATAGTTTCTACCCTTTTAAGTTTGTTGAGGTGCGTTTTGTAGTCAGATGTGATCTGTCTTGGCCAGTGTTCCACGTAAGCTAGAGAGAATGTTTTTTCTGCTGTTGTTTGTTGAAGTAACCTACAGTTGTTACTTATGTTCAACTGATTACTAGTGTGTTGAGTTGATTACCTGCCTGTCTCTGAAGTCCTAATAAACAGAAGTATAGTTATATACTCTGCAATGACTTCAAAATTCTTGCTTTGGACTAGAAGTTATTTTGATTCTTTAGATGACTTACATCAGATTTCTTTGAGTGTTCCCTTTAACAGTGATCAAATAATATTTACTTGATAATATAGTAGTACCTTGGTTCATGAACAGTTTGGTTGGCAAACAGAAGTGTTTGGCAAAACTTTTGTTCCTGTTTACAAACTCTGGACTGTGTGATGAACACGACTGCAGCCATCTTTCTTGCACGAACATGAACGTGGCCATCTTTTCCAGAACTGTGGAACAAATTAGGTTTGTGAACTGATGTATCACTGTATATCTTTATTTGAGAAATAACAGAGTGGAATATAATTTCAGGTAAAAAGGATATTCAAGATCTACTCCAATGGCTCATGCTATGGGAGAAGATTGTATTAGTCTGCCCAGGCTGCTATAACAAAATCATATGGACTAGGTAGCTTGTATAATAGACATTTACTTTTTAGAGTTCTGGAAGCTGGTATGGCTGAGGGCGATGTTCTGGCCGAGTCAGCTTCTAGTGAAGGGCCTCCCCTGACTTGTGGAATCTTTTCCCAGCCCCTAAAAGTTAGCAGGTGATCAGAATGGGATACTTTGTTTCATATATATCAATATATGCATTCGGCACACATTCAGTACAACATATGCATTCAGAGTTCAGTGAAGGAACTCTTTCGGACTAGTAACGGTGTTGCAGAGTAGAGAGCACTGAGTTCGGAGTCTGATAGACCTAGCGCGTATTCCAGACTGTCCTTTACTAGCTTGTGGTGGCTTTGTCTTTTTGCAGATTAGTGTCTTGAAGATTCAGTTTTCTAATTTGTGAGACAGGTCCTCAGAGCATGAACTGTAGCTGTTGTGAATTTCTGCCACGTAGTGCTGCTTCTGCAGCTTGGTCGGCCCCCTCTGGTGGAAGACTCAGCACTTCCTGCCAGCCTCACACCCAAGCCAGCCATGTACAGACATGTTTTCCCCACGAGGAGCTAGCATGATAGTCTACCAAGAGATGGTTGGCAGGGCACGCTTAATTGATTCCTTCTTGGTCTTCTGCTGGATCCCCTTTAGACATGGACTGATTGTCACTAGGTCTCATGCATACAAGCATGTTCTCATTTATGTGTCTGCTCTACTCTTTCTCTTTTTTTCTGTTATACACCCTTTGGAGCCTTAGTTAATGGCTTTAATTGAAGGCCATGGGGCAATAATGCTCTGTAATTTTGGAAAGTTTTTTTGTTTTGTTTCATTTTTGATTTTTTTAAGACAGGGTCTTGCTATGTAGTTCAGGCTGGCCTTGAGCTCACTATGTAGCCCAGGCTGGCCTCGAACTCAAGGCGATCCTCCTGCCTCTGCCTCCTGAATGCTGGAATTACAGGCCTGCACCACCATGCCTGGCTGGACAATTTCTATATAATGTGCCAATTGCTCTAAAACTTCTCCACACTATTAAGGTTCTTAAGATGAATGCATTACATAAGCTGTCAAAATTTGGGGGGATAAAAACAGATAAAATCTATAGTTTTGTAAACAAAGTCAGACTGTTTGATGCTTTACAGTATTTTGCTAGTTGTTTTAGTTGTATGGGGGCAGACGAACACCTGTTAGGATCTATTGTTGTGGATGCCGGCTGTCCAGCTGACTGGAGGGGTAGAGAAGAGAGGAGGGTTTATGTAAATGTACTAAGCAGACCACTGAAAATCATACCTTTGTGTTTGTTCTTAATTAGATTTTCTAGAGCCAGTGGTTGTAAGGAGCAGATTTAATAGAGGACATTTATAAGTTTATAATATTCACCCAGAAGCCAAATGCAGGAAGTGCCGAATGTCCACCTAGGCACTGGAGACCCAAAAGATCCAATCGAGGGCTGGGAGCTCACAGCAGTGTCTCATGTACGTCCGTGTCTGCAGATGACAGCTGAAGAAATCTTCACTGGAACCAGGATACGATACTCACAGCAGAGATGAAGACCAGAGCTCCCCCAAAGCAACAGCAGCCATCCTCGATGACAGCAAGGCCCCGAGCTCCTTTCTTGACAAGGACGGCTGAGTTCCTTTCAGGAGAACCAGCCGCAGCAGAGCTTCTCCTGGGAAACAGCCCACCAACTAGCTACAGCTCCCACTCTGTCTTATGTTGCATCAGCAACAACCCTCAGGTGGATCTCATACGCCCAGCATCACACCAGCTCCGTCCAGCTGGGCGTTCTAGCTCGAGCTGACCACATTAAGCCCACCACAGGATTCCTTTACGGGGTCAGGGGACAGCTGTGTAAAGCGGGGTGATTTTCATTTTCATGGGTTTGGGTGAAAGTTTTCAGCAGATTTCATCTCCCTGCTCTGTGATTCATGCTTACTTGGGTTTTACTTTGATTCTTTTTTTTTTTTTTTTCCCCTTGAGTGTTTGTGGGACTCCATATGGTGGAGCTTTAGATAGAAGTGGCTAGTTTTATTTTCTTCTCTTGGTGGCCAGTTGGCTTTGGGACTTTTGTTTCTAAGAACATAGCTACAGAGCTGCGTGTGCAGAGCTGTTGTGTGGTTTTGTCCTAGACCAAAGTAGGGTTGGTAGTGTGACAGCTCTCCCAAAGATTTCTTTAGGAAAACCCATGGATATTCATCTCTGGAAAAAAGACTTTTCCCCCTAAAAGATTCAACACTTATTCAACACCTACTTTTAGTTTAGCAATCTCAATCCCATAATTTGAGTGTTGTAATAAGGTAAAATTTTCTGGCCACTGTTTCATATGGAAGAAACAGTGTATCAGTAAAAAGTAAAAGATAAAAGTCAGGTATATTTACTTCCCCAAACCCTAGTAAAACCCTGAGAAAGGAGGAAAGTTGGATACTGGGTATTAAAAGAAATACAAAAGCTCTTCTGAGTTATTATCTTAAGTGAAGGGAAAAGGGTAAGACTATGAAAGGAAAACAAATAAAAACATTGTAAAACAAGGTTCATCAAAAGTTTTTTCTTTTAGCTTAAAAAATAATAGCGAAGAAGGATTTGAGGCAGTGTGAGAGCATTTACATGACAATACACACATTTTGGTGATGAGCTTGCTTAATTCTTAGCACTTTAAAAATAGTGTTTTTGGATATTTCATTCCTGGGTGAAGGAACCTGGAATGGTCTCTAGATATAAAGGGGCTCAAACCCCTAGAGATGATTCTGGAAAGTAGTATTAATCGGACAGAGGTTAGGCACACATCTGTAAGGCCCCTATTTTCGATTCTGGGGAGACATACTGAGGGTAGGGGTATCTCCTGGAGAAGAGACCCACCCCTTCCGAGTGTAATTCTTCCTAGGGGAGGGTAACAGACAAAGCTGCCCGACGTGGTGTCTGGAGATCAGATGCCTGGACAGTTTGATCTGCTGAAAGAGATGCGGACTGGCAGAACCACCTTTACCTCCTCAGGACATTTCTATTTCTCCTCCTGTTACATGGCGAGAAAACTGGAAAGTGGGGCATGTAGCTGAGGATGTAGCTCAGTGCGACGGTGCTTGTGTAGCAAGCCTGAGGCCCCAGATTCTATCCCCAGCACCACGAAATCAAAAAATGAACCCCCTCGAAAGCTCTGCTCCTCACAGCTGTACTCAGTACTTCTCAAAACCAAATTCCTAAGAAAGCGAAAGCGGGTTGGAAGGAACGTGAGGGTCTACTGCACACCATCATTAGTTAGTAAAGCGGATGGGAGTGTAAGACTGAGGTTAGTACTTGTGGACTCTCGGGTCCCGGGGACTGGATCTTCTCTGCCTCTCCTGAGCCAGTCCACCCCCCCACCTGCCCCCACCCTGGAGTCCAGGACTCCAGGACCGTCGTTTCTTCCTTGGATAACTCTGGCAACTTGTCATTGAACTCAGTCTTGTCCTGCCTCTGTCCTACCCTGAGCCGGTGTCTGCACTGAAGCCGCAGCCGTTTTTCAATTATTATTGGCTCCAAACCTTTCAGTGGCTTAATGGTAGTCTGCTAGGCACAATTGGGTCCCCTTTGTGTGGCACACAGGACTTTGTGACATTTCTTGACTTAGCAGTGCTGCCTCCTGCTTGCTTACTTGCTCTTACTACTTTAACCTGTCTTGCTCTCTTTTATATTGAAGCTTTTGCTTTTATGGCTTTTCTGCTTGGTGTGACCTTCCTCTCTCTCCTTATTTGTCCTTGTCCTATCTCTTCCCTAAAAGTAGTTCTTACATATTAAAAAAAGAACCTGAGGGAAAAACTACAAAACCTGGTTGTGCAGCTAGAGAGGCGGTAATGAGAATTTTTCCAAGGCCACTGTCAGGCTTTCTGGGTCTTCCCGGGCTGTCTTAGCCTAGGCAGAAGGGCCTGTTGCTCAACATCACCCCGTCCGCCTGTTCCGGGGACAAGGGAGGGAGACTCAGCTTGGCTGGAAAGAGGGTCAAGTACCCTCGAGGGCTTCTTTTCACTTCCGCTGGAAGTGGGCTATTTGGCTACAGCTCAATGAATCCCTGCTGAAACACACTTTTTAGCAATAGGTGTAGACACTTTGTTCAGCTTTCATAGGGAAGGATAGATTATGCAATATGTAGACCCATATTGACTAGGAAGGTCACGCAGTATACAGAGTAAGGGACACAGACGCTTCCCTTTATCACATGTGAA
This sequence comes from Hystrix cristata, assembly GCA_004026905.1. Taxonomy (NCBI): domain Eukaryota; kingdom Metazoa; phylum Chordata; class Mammalia; order Rodentia; family Hystricidae; genus Hystrix; species Hystrix cristata. The sequence continues at coordinate 9,559 of PVJO010014174.1, forward strand.
AACAATCTGACACATAAGCTTAAGTACTGTATAGTATCTCTCATTTGAGTGAGGCGAGGTACAATCAAAGAGCACAATAAAGGATGGATAGAAGGAGACAAGGGGATGGATCTCTTGCAAATGGAAAGGGGTCCAGGAGAGCAAGGGTGCGGGGAAGGGAAATAAGTAGAACAAAGATATGCCATATACAGGAACCTAAAAACAATGAATGCAAATATTATGTATCATAAACATGAGCTAAGATGAATAATATCAACAGGAATGAAAATGGGGAAGGGGATTTACAGTAGAGGGGAGGGAGGGAGGTAGGAGGGAAGGGGACAGAGATTCAAAAAAGAACCAGCTGTATTATGTACACGTGCCTACTCTCCAAGATGATTGTAAACTGCATGTACTGCAAACATATACTAGAAATATATATATATATATATAAAGTGATGAGATCACTAAAAAATTAAAACCTCAGAATAACTGTGTGTCCTACCTGAACTGGCATCAGGTTTTGTGTCTGTTTGCGATTGTCCTTACTCTTCCTCCACTGAGTTTTCTTCCTTCTCACACTGTACAGGCTCCTAACCCCCGTGAGTCCCTCTCAGAGAACACACATCACAAGCTATTTGCTGGCCTGTCTGCCTCCTCCAAGAAACAATGCATCTTGAAGATGGACCACGAGCCTTTGTCTTTGTGGTCTTTAAGACATAACATGATAGGAACTTGGTAGTTGTTTATTGAGTGTGTAAGACAACGAGGTGATGATTTTACACTGAAAATAAAACAAACCACGTTTTTCTCTCCCACTTCCATAATTGTTCTCCTTGGGAGAAGGAATTTCCCTCCTAGCACTGGCACACTTATTTGTTATGCAGTATTTTCAACTGTTGATGTGGCAAATATGCATTAGACTTCCAAAAGAAAATCGAACTCTGTAATTACATATATTTATAAATAGACCGAAGCTGTAAAGTAACCAGTGGGGTGGAATTTTAAGGTAATGTATACTTGAAAACAGGTAGCAATCCAATTGTACTGTAGTAAATTTTATCAAATCTCCTTTAGTGCTTTAGGATTCTCTTTTCTCCACGCCCTCACTAGCACTTGGTACTTTTCGTCTCTTTGATAGCAGCCCTCCTAATAGGATTGAGGTGTATCTTATTGTGGTTCTGATTTTAGTCTCTCTGTTGAACACTGAAGCTCAGAACTTTTTCCTCCCTATTGGCTGCCTTTATGTCTTCTTTAGAGAAATGTCTCTTTGGATCATTTGCCTATTTTTAAATTAGATTACTATTATTTGCTAATGTATTGTGTGTATCGTGTATTTCTAGTAAATATTTGATATCAATTTCTCGGAAGATATGATGTCTCACATGCTCTCCCATGCCACAGGTTGCCTTTTCATTTTGCCGATTTTTTTCTTTGCTGTTCAGGAGAATTTGGATTTATGTAGTTCTACATATTTATGTTTCTTTTATTGCCTGTGCTTTTTGGTGTGGTATCCAACATACCATTGGCAAGGCCAAGGTTGAGGAGCTTCTCTCTGTTTTCTCATAGGAATTTTATGCTTCGGGTTTTATGTTTAGGTCTTTCATCCAGTTTGAGTTTATTTTTGTGAATGTTGTAAGACGAGAGTCTAACGTCATTATTTTGTGTGTGGATATTCAGTTTTCCCAATACTACTGCCTAATGAGATTACTCTTTCTACATCACCTCTTCTTGGTAGTCTCGTTGAAAATTAGTTACCTATTTATGCTAGAGTTTATTTTACTCTGTTTTGTTGGTCTGTGAATCTGTTTTTTTTTTTTTTTTGTGTGTGTGAATCTGTTTTTATGCCAGGACTTAGTGTTTTGATTAGTATAACTTTGTAATAAAATTTGAAATCAGGGAGTGTGATGCTTAACTTTGTTTTTCTTTCTTAGAATTCTTTTGGCCATTTGAGATATTTTGTGGTTCTATGTAGAGTTTAGAATTATGTTTTATTTCTGTGAAGAAAGCAATTAGAATTTTGATAGGAATTGCTTTAAATCTATATATTGCCTAGAGTGGTATGGACATTTTAACAAAATAATTTTTCCAATCCCCGAATATAGGATGGCTTTCCATTTACTTGTGCCTCCATTTTCTTTCTTCAGTATTCTATAGTTTTCATTGTATAGCTCTTTCACCTCCTTAGTTGAATTTATTCCTGAGAATTTAATTCTTTTCGGCTGCTGCTTAAGGTGGGGGTAATTTTTTGTTTCTGTTTTGGGCAAGTTGCTATTAGTGTAAAGAAATGCAATTTACTTTTGTGTGCTGATTTTTCATCCTGCAACCTTACTGAATTCATTTCTTAGTTCAACGGTTTCCTTTTTCTTCCTTCTTTGTGTGTGGATTCTTTGGGGTTTTCTACATATGGGATCATGTCGTGTGTAAATAAAGATGATTGTACTTCTTCCTTTCTGATTTGGACTCTTTCTATTTTGTCCTTTCTTGATGGATTGCTCTTTCTAGTACCCACAGTATTATGTTGAACAGAAGTGGGTGCAGGGAGAGAGGACCTCTTGCTTGTTTCTGGACTTTAGAGAGAAACCTTGAGCTTTTCCCCATAGATCACAATTTTAACTATGGTCACTTTAGAAATGACCTTTATTAGGTTGAAGAAATTTCCTTCAATACTTAAAATTGTGAGCATATTTATCAGGAAAGAATGTTAAACTTTGTCAAATGTGTGTCCTGCATCTCTTGAGAAGATCATGTGGTTTTCATTTTTCACTCTGTTAATGTGGTTTGTCGTATTGATTGATTTGCATAGGCTAAACCCACTCAGGATAAATCCCACTCAGTCATGCTGCATAATCTACGGATGTGTTGTATTTCGTTTGCTGGTACATTATTAAGGCTTTTCCTATCTATTTCATTAGAGATACTGGCCCACGGTTTTGTTTTCTTGTGGTGTCTTTGGCTTTGGCATCAGGGTGAAGCTGGCTGCATAACGTGAGTTTGGAAGGGCTCCCTCTCTTTCTATTTTATTTGGAAGAGTTTAAGAAGGACTAGTGTTCTTTGACCGTTTGGTAGAATTCAACTGTGAAACCCTTGGATCCTGGGCCTTTCTTTTTTTTTTTTTTTTTTCCCTGGGCCTTTCTTTGCTGGAAGAATTTGAATAACCACTTCAATCTCTTTGTTATTGGTATGTTCAGCCTTTCTGTTTCTTCCTAATGCAATCTGGGTATGTTAAAAAATGAACCAGAGTGCTTTTCTTGTCAATGAGGAGTTTGGACTAAATCATGGATAGATAAGACCGAGTCTTCCGCTTTCTGGCTGTCAATTCCCTCGCACTTTCCTGCGCTTTCCCAATATTCGAGCAGCCTTCACCACCGGTTCAGGCTGCAGCCTCCACCACTGGTTCAGGCTGCAGCCTCAGAGTGTTCTCCACTGGTGATGCTGGGGGTTGCTTCTCCCTGATGGCTGCCAGCACAAAGCTCCTGCTTCCGGGGACCCTCCACTCAATCACAAATCACATTTCACCGCTGGAGACTCTGAGCATTCTTTTTTTTTTTTTTCCTTGTATTGGTACATTGTATACATACTGATTACATTCATCGTGGTTAATTGGTACCTGTACATAATATATCTTGGTTCCCTCCCCTTGCCTCACCCCAACCTTCCTTATTTACAAAAGGTTTATTTACATTTGAGCATTCTGGGATGCACAGTCCAAACTGTTTCCCTTGTTTCTCCCAATCTTACTTTGGCCTTTACAAGGCATTTGCACACTGCAGTTTTCGCTGCATGATTTGTGTGATAGAGAAGAGTTTTACACACTCTCTGGGCAGCCCTTTACTTAGTTTTTAGTAGCTGGCCTTCAGTTTCCGATGTACGTGACAACCGATCTTAGTTCTTTTTCAGAAGAGAAGCTTTGAACATTTCAGTGTAATGCTTCACAGGTAACCAATCTGTGTGTTTACATTTAAGTGAGTTTTCTATAGATAGTGTAAAATGTAATTCAAGAGCTGAATATTAGATATCCCCAATTATTGCTTCAGGAGTACTTGTGGGTCATCAGCTCTGTAGCTGTGCTGTGCCATGTTGGGGTTTAGAAATGAGAGAGCCCAGTTTTAAACCCTTCCTGTGCTCTGACATTCCTTATCCTGTATAGATTCTCATGGCTACAGATGGAGAAGACTCAGATAAGACCCGTTGTTTAAAGTCTACCTGCCCTCCGGCACAGAAGCTGTCCCGTAGTGTCCAGTCTCTGCCCTCTTTCACGGACTTCGTGTCTGTGGGCTGCATGTGTTTGTGGTACATTTGGGAGGTAGAGCCAGTCCACATTACAAGGCGCATAAAATGCTTTTGAGCTGGTTGCGGAGGTGCATGCCTGTAATCCCAGCACTTTGGGAGGCTGAGGCGGTAGGAGCACAAATTCGACCCCAGCCTGGGAAATTTAGCAATTTAGCTGGACTCTGTCACAAAAAACAAGCAAACAAACAAACAAACAAACAAATAAAAGAACTGGTGATGTAGGTTAGTGCTAAGGCCCTGGGTTTGATTCTCAGTAGCAGAGGGAAAAAAAATGCACCAAATTTTGATATGTAGACTCTTAAAGAATCACTAGGCTCTGGTTAAACTCTCCGAGTTCAAGTTCAGCCCATAATATTCTGTGCTCTTCACATGCCAGCGTGCCTGTCACCTTCGGGGCATGACTAAATGAAGGTTCACTCTCATTAACGAAAATCAGAGTTTCTTTGAAAAGTGGATCTAGTGCAACAAATATCTTACTAAAGAATTCCCAAGGAAAATAAAGTATTTTATTTACTTCTCTTGAAGTTAAACTTATCCAAATGATGACTCTGAAATCTTAAACAAGCTCATTAACAAAACTGCTTTTGCTAACAGAGTAAAGCATCTGCATTTGGAGTACCATGAAAGGGAGTACAATTATATGGAACTATTACATTGTTCTTAGTATAAATAAGTTAGGTAAAAAATAAATGATTTAAAGGCATTTGACAAAATTAAGATGCATACAGATATCATTACACATATGTAATGATCACCAATGAATAATTTCAAAGAAGAGAAAGAAACTTCCCATCCCTGCAAAGGAATCTGTATTTGTTATCCTACATATAGCTAATTACCGGTAGCAATAATTCTACATGAGGTGACCAACAATTTAGATTTGAAGTTAGCATTCAAGAATTATTATTTTTGCAACGGGAATGAAAGAACCTCAAAGGGAATATAATTCCCTGACACACAACTCATCGAAGAGAATGTAGCAGAATAAAGGTTTCAAATTTACCACGAATCCCAGAAGTTTACATCCCTTAAATAAATACATTCCATTCAAAAGTAAACAAAAATAGCTTTTCAGTATACAAGGTCTTTTGAATTTGAGTTTTAAGAAACCCAGCCAAAGCCAAATAAGCACTTCATCACACACGTCAACTCCTTGGAAGGAGACAATGGGCAAGTAGTAGCCAGAGATGTTAGAGAGAAAAGCATTCTCCATGCCACACATTGAATGACCTTCCCTGGCCACACATCTTAAATACTGACATTTTAAAATGTTTTAAAAAGATATTTCAAATGAATCAGGTTTCAGATAAATTTTTTTTCTTGTTGTCACAGAGTTAGCACTAAAAAGAGCAATTGGTAAAGTGGATGTGGGCCACATAATGCTGGTCAGCACTGAATAGAGTGCTCACAACTATTGACTCAGTCATTGGGAAAGAACTTGGGAAAATTAGAAATGTATGTGGAAGGTTGTGTGCACGGATATGGCCAGAGTCTGCCACTACTAAGTGCATTACTAATCTACTCATAGTGAAGAAAGATGATTAGGTGCCACTTGGTGAGATTCCAGAATGGAAGGGAGAGGGAGCAAGAGAGGGACCTTTGAAGATAGCACTCAGGGAGGCCACACTATGCCCTGCAGGGGCTGGGAGGAAGGGAGCTCACATTTAAAAAAATTTTTTTTTAAAATTTTTATTAAAATTTATCCAAAATTACACAAACTTACAGGCCATTACACAAGCTTACAGACCACAATACATTGTGCCTTTCGCTTATGACAGTGAGCAATGTAAACAACCACATAGATGCAGCATTAAGTCACAACTACATGAAGTTACTGTAGTACCTAGTGTACGTGTCACTGTTTTAAGTTTGGGTTATTAGGGTCTCATTTTTAAGATATCGTTATTCCTCTGGATTCCCATTCCCCTCCCCCTTTGCCCTCTTCTTGTTCCCTTCAACCTTTTTCCTATTAGCTTATATCTAACACTCTGCCTTTTTGTATCTATTGTTTACCCTTTTCTTTTGTTTGTATTTTGCCTCACTCAAATGAGGGATACCATATGGTATTCAAGCTTGTGAATCTGGTTTATTTTACTCAGTATTATATATAGGGGGCACACATTTGCATTTAGAAGGCTAAAGGCCCCATGTGCTATGAAGAGGGGGACCAAAAGAGTAGACAAGAAATGGAGCACATGCATTTCCTCTGTGGGCGTAGGCCAGCCCTTGGAGAATTCCAGAGCATGGTATTTGGTAGGAGCAGGGCAGCAGTTTAGTAGCATTTTATATACTTGGATTCAGAGTAATTCCTTAGAAAAATGCAAATAGAATTTTTTTCACTGTTTCTAAATTTCTTCTAGAGTCAGCAGTGAACTTTCTTAAATGTAGTCCTACTCCAGGACACAGATACAATGATTCCAGATACATGTGGTACTTGCTTTCTATGTAAGAATGAGAAACTTGGCAGATGAGGAACTTGCTGTGAAGTCCTTAGAGAAGGAATATAAGAGGCCTGGCTTGGTCTCAACGGTGGGATGTAGGAGTGGGCTGCACCCCCATCACTACACAGCCGTGGCAAATGTTTGATTTGGAGACCATTTGTAAAGATCCTGTCCCATAAAGGGAGAAAATCTCTTTAGAGGATTAGAGGAAACTAGCAAAAGAATCAAGCAGTTACTCTGTGCTCTATCTTAGCCTGGAAAAATGTTGGGAAGAAAAAAATTGCTCACCTAAAGGCAGGGACGCTATCCCCGCAATCAGGGAAGTCACGGCACTGAGTATCAACCAGTGAAACTTGGGTCCACCACCTGGCCCAGGAGCACCCCTAGGAGGAAGGACGCGGGATTTCTCTTGAAGACGGTGTAGGCAAGACCTGCAGACCAACCTTTGTCCACCAACAGTGGAGAAGGGTTCCTTTTTCTCCACAGCCCCTCCTGCATTTATTATTGGCTGATTTGTTGATAATAGCCATTCTTTGTGGAGTGAGGTAGAATCTCAGGGTTGTTTTAATTTGCATCTCTCGAATGACCAGTGATATTTAACATTTTTTCATATGTTGATTTGCTGTTCGTATTTCGTCTTCTGAGAACTGTCTATTCATTTCAGCTGCCTACTTTTGGATTGGGTCTTTAAATTTGGGGACTCTGATTTTTTTGGGTTCTTTGTATATTCGAGATGTTAGTCCTTTGTTTGGAGGAATAGCTGGCAATTTTTTTTTTCACACTCTGTGGGTTGTCTCTTCACTCTGTTGGTGGTTTCTTTTGCTGTGCAAAAGCTTTTTTTTTTTTTTAATAAGATTAGATTCTAGTTGTTGATTCTTTGCAATATTTCCTGGGCAATTTGGGATTTGTTCATAAAGTCTTTCCCTACACCTATGTCTTCAAGAGTTCTACCTATTCTATCTTCCAGCAGATTTAGTGTTTCTGTTTTAATACTTAGATCTTTGATCTACTTTGATTTTAGCTTAGTGCATGGGGAAAGATATGGATCTAGTTTTAATCTTCAGCATGTGGAGAGCCAGTTTTTCCAGCATCATTTATTAAAGAGGCTATCTTTCTTCCAGTGATGTTTGTCCCCTTTGTCAAGGATAAGGTGACTGAGAGTATTTGGACATGTTTCTGCATCTTCTAATCTGTTCCATTGGTCCTGGGGTCTGGTTTTTTGCCAGTACCATGCTGTTTTTATTACAGTAGCTTTGTAATATAATTTCAGGTCTGGGATTGTGATGGTCCCTGCTTTGCTTTTGTTGCCCAGAATTACTTTTGCTATTCTAGGTTTCTTCTGGTTCCAAATGAATTTTAGGATTGTTTTCTCTAATTCTGTGAGGTATGCTGTTGGTATTTTAATTGGGATTGCATTAAATCTGTATAACAGTTTTGGGAGTATGCCACTTTAACTATATTGGTTCTTCCTACCCAGGAACAAGGGATATCTTTCCATTTTCTAGTATCTTCTTCAATCTCCTTTTTCAAAGTACTGTAGTTTTTGATGTATAGATCTTCTACTTCCTTTGTTAGATTGACCATAGGTACTTCACTTTTTTGGATGCTATTGTGAAAGGTGTTGCTTCTCTAATTTCTTTCTCAGTTAGTCTGTTATTTGTGTATAGGAATGCTACTGATTTCCGAGTGTTGACTTTGTACCCAGCTACACTGCTGAATTTGATTATTAAATCTCGAAGTTTTTTGGTGGAGTTTTGAGAGTCTTCTATATACAGTATCATGTCATCTGCAAATAATGATAATTTAACTTCTTCTTTTCCTATCCTTATTCTTTTTATTTCTTTCTCTTGTCTGATTGCTCTGGCTAGTGTTTCTGGAATTATATTGAATAAGAGTGTTGAGAGTGGACATCCTTGTCTTGTTCTGGATTTTAGAGTGAAAGCTTTCAATTTTTGACCGTTTAGTATGATGTTGGCTATTGATTTGTCATAGATGGCTTTCATCAGATTGAGATAAAGACCATGTATCCCAATTTGCTACATGACTTTTTATCATAAATGGATGTGGGACCTTGTCAAATGCTTTTTCTGCATCTATTGAGATGATCATATGGTTTTTGTCCTTGGCTTTATTAATATGGTGTATCACATTTATTGATTTGCATATGTTGAACTATCCCCGCATCCCTGGGATGAATCCTACTTGGTCATAGTGTATAATCTTCTCGATAATGTGTTGCATTCTGTTTGCCAGTATCTTACTGAGGATTTTTGCATCTATGTTCATTAATAAGATTGGCCTGTAGTTCTCTTTTTTTCATTGAATCCTTCTGTGCTTTTGGTATCAGGGTAATGCTTGCTTCCAGGAATGAATTTGGGAATATTGCTTCTCTTTCAATCTCTTTAAAGATTTTGAGAATTAGTGGCAGTAAATCTTCTCTAAATTTCTTGTAGAATTCAGCAGCGAATCTGTCAGGACCTGGGCTTTTCTTTGTTGTTAGGTTTTTACTTACTTCTTCAATTTCAGTGGCTGATATTGGGTTGTTTAGAGTTTTTATATCTTCTTGATCCAGTTTTGGTACTTCATATGTATCTAGGAATCTGTCTATTTCTTCTGTGTTTTTGATCTTATTAGAATATAGGTTCTCAAAGTAGGTATTGATGATCTTCTGGATTTCTGCAGGATCTGTTGTGATTTCACCCTTTTCATTCCTAATTATATTAATTTGAGTCTTTCCTTTTTTTAAAAAAAGGTTGGCTAAGGGTTTGTCAATTTTATTTAATTTGCCAAAGAACCAACTTTTTGATTCATTGATTCTTTGTATTGTTTTCTTAGTTTCAACTGCATTATTTTCAGCTCTGATCTTTATAATGTTCTCCCGTGTACGAGCTTTGGGTTTGACTTGCCCTTCTTCTTCTAGAAGCTTGAGGTTGAACATTAGGCTGTTTATTTGAGTTCACTCTGTTTTTCTAATGTGGGAGTTCAATGCTATAAATTTCCCACATAGGACTGCTTTTATTATGTCCCATAAATTTTGGTAGATTGTATTAGCATTATCACTCAATTGCAGAAACTGTCTCATTTCTTCTTTAATTTCATCTGTGACCCACTGATTGTTCAAATTCTTCATTCTGTTGTTTGATTTTTTTTCCTTATTTGGTTTCAAAAACAATTTGATTCTACTTTTTTTTTAATTTACTGAAGAGTGATTAATGATAAGGAGCACAGTAATGGTGACTTTCTGTCTAGGCCAGGTGTGTATAACCCATGGTCTGCAGGGCACATGGGACCCTGGACAGCTGGTACTGTGGCTCCACAAGGTCATAAACTTAGTGATATTTTTCATGACTTGATCGTGGGTTTTTCATCAGGGAATAGAGGGGTGACAGAGGAAGACTGCGCAGGGAGGGTGCAGTGTGGGACTGACTCTGTCTCTTGCTCCCACCATGCAGTCTCATTGAAACCTGCATGTAACAGATGCAACATGTGCTTGGTAATAGCAGTTCACTCTACCTACACGTGTTTGTGTCTGTGAAGATAGGTGTTCAGTGTTATCATGCAAAAATTATGCACGTTTTCTTATGTAATTTTTTTTAAATTTTTTTATTATTTTTACCAAGAACATGTATTGGTACATTGTATACATAATGATCATAATCAACATGGTTATTTCGTACCTGTACATGATATGTCTTGGTTTTCCCTCCTCTTCCCTTCCCCTCCCTTCCATTCTCCCACCCTTCCCTATTTGCAACAGGTTTATCTACATTTTTCCATTTTTCCTCTTTCAGCTTATTTGTCTTTTAAACTTCTTTCTTTTTCCCCCTTTTCTCTATCTAGTTCTCTCTTTTGAATACTATCTCTCTTTTTTCTTTTTTAAACAAAATATCTATTCTACCCCTTTGTCCTTATTTCTTATGTAATTTTTAAACCTAGGTTTGTGTTATTTTGTAAAACAATTTACTACATAATTTCAAATGTAAAAAATAAAGGAAGATTTGTTACTTATACACATTAATTATATGTTTTGTATGTCACCCAAGACAATTCCACTTTGTCCTAGACAAGTCAAAAAGTTGGACACCCATTCTCTAGAGGCAAGCATTATTTAGTAAAACAAATCTATTAGTTTTTGAGTAAGAATAGTTTAGAGGACACTTCTGAATTTTCTGTCTTGATATTGCTTTGGAGATTTTCATTTCCTGGAGTAAATTCTGCAGTGGATCAAGGGATGGAAATTGAATATAGAAAACAGATTCACTGAAGATTATCTACAAAAAGAGAAGCTATAATTTTCCAACTCTTTTCCTATGAACAAAGCCAATTGGTATCCTACTGACTGCTAAAATATTAAATTAAAATATTTTCATATATTAAAATTATTCCTTAATGTCTATCCTAAGACTGTCACAAATATATAAAGTTTATTCTACAGTATTCTCTTGGGATTTTAGAATTAGGGTTTATAAGCTAGTAGTTCAGAAATAAATGAAATTATAGGTCAGCAATAATTTGTCTACCAAAGGAAAAGTGTATCTAATACAGAGCTTTGCATGTAACACACACTCATATAGGGTTGACTTCAAGAAGGAATAAGCCAGGTATGTGTCAGGTTATTTTCATGAGTATTCTTAGGTTTGTTCTGGCTTAATAGTTTTGGAAATATCAGTCCTACTTCTGGTCTAATTTAATTTATGAAGTATTTTTGGGAAATAATATATAAATATATAATAATAATTCAATAAAGCATTTCAATTTGTTTTGTTAAAACAATATTATACAAATCCTTCTTTGAAATGTCTTTGGTTTCATCTTTTCCTATTTTTACTTCTCTTTCCTCCAGTTTATGTCTCCTAAGTGCCATGTTGAGACTTTCCATTCCAACCAACAATTTTAAACACTAATTCTGATACATTATCTCCTTGATAAAAGTCTTCAATGACTGTATGGCTCTGGGGTATATGGGGGGCTCACTGGCTTGCAAAGAAGGCTCTGCAAAGCTTAGCTGTGTGTAATTTATTCAATCGAGTTTATCACTAACAATAGATTAATTTATTGTTTTTTAAAATAAAATAACACAAAAAGGCTCCCAAACGAACATCCCAAGCCTGAGGCTTTTCTTCTTTTCACCAATTTTCCTTTCCCTGTCGAAACCCTGCTTAGCCTCCAGCAGGGATCTAAAGCTCTGAGACACCCCGCTGCAGCTCAGGCCTGAGCCCAGGTCCAAGCCCCACGCAGTGCCAGGCTGCAGGGCAGAGTGGGACCCTTGGCTTCCCTGCTCCCCACCCTCTTGCTCCCAGACGAACTGACAGCCTGATTTCCTTTGCCTGCCGCGCTGTCAGATGATGCCGCCCTCTTTGCTCACTGACTTCATTCACGAGGGTCTTGATTGTTTGCTCGACTTCTTCAAGTATTTGCAGATCTTGAGCAGCACACATTTCCAGTTGCCATCTCCCTCCCCCTGCTCCCAGACCTGAGTGTTTCTATGCACTTGGAGAATTCAGTCACTTTCCATCTCTAGCCTGCTTTCCTCCAGGTAATTCAGCTCCACTCTGTGGAAGCCCTACATTCCAGAAGTTGTATCATGAATTGTTTCAATACATGGATTTTTGAAGATGCTAATTTCATGTCTCACTCTTGTCTGGCTAAGCTTCCCTTTGTCCCTTAGAGGACTATAGACTCTGCATTTATGCTATTTTATCTAGCACCTAACTTTTTTTTGAGATAGGGTCTCCTTGAGTCACTAAATTGCCTGCCCAGGCTGAGCTTGAATTTGAGATACTCCTGCCTCAGCCTCCCAGAGTGCTGGGATATGGCTGGAACTTTACAGGTTTTATTCAGGCTTATTACATGGAGATGATAGCATATGATCTACTTGCCTACTGACTGTCCTTGATTTCCCGGTGCCCCTCTTATAGTAGTATAAGAGTATACTACTATGATAATAGTATACTCTTATTTCTGGCTTCTGTTGATCAGTGACATGTTTTTGGGAGTCATGCATATTGTTCTGTGTATATATAGATTATTCCTTTTTTTAACTGCTAAGTAGTATCCATTTTTTATTTGTTTCCTAGCTGACAAACATTTATATTTTCTAATTCTTAGCCAGAACAAAGCTGTTATATGAGTTCTATTCTGCAAAGGGTTTTTCTTTCTTTTCTTTTCTTTTCTTTTTTGTGAGGAAAAATGTTTTTGTTTGTCTTGGGTAATTGCCTATGTGTAAAATTTCTGAGTTATGAAGTTGATAAATTTTTAACTGCATAAAAAGATTTCCAAACAGTTTTTCAAGGTAGTTGTTAGCATTTTTATCCTGCCAACTAAAAATAAGCATTCATATTGTTCAAAATACTTGCCAACATTTGACATCTAATTTTTAATTTAGTCTTAACCTTAGCCATTTGAGTATGTTTGTTGTGGTATCTTATTGTGGTTTTAATTTTTGAAGTAGCTTTACTGAGGTGTAAAATTTACACACAATAAATTACACATGCTTAAAATGCCCAGTTGTTGGGTTTAGTCACAGGAACACACTTGGTGAAATTCCTGTCACAGTCAGCTTAGTGAGTGATCCATTATTATGATATTTGTAATTCTTCCTTCCTGGTCTGCTCCCTCCTGCCAGCCTCAGAAAACCATCAGTCTCCCTTCCATCAGTATGAATTAGTTCGATATTCTAGAATATTCTATAAATGAAATAATTTATGTGCTTTGTTTTTTCTGGCTTTTCTTTCTCAGCACAACTACTTCAAGATTCATTTGTGTTGCTGTAAGTATAGAGATTTCGCTGGTTTTTATTGTTAAGCAGGATTCCACTGCATAGATAAATAACAATCTGTCCACCCAGTATACCTGCTGTTGGGTATTTGGGATCTTTCCAACTTCTAGCTATTTCAAACTTGGCTGCAGTGCTACCTTTACAGACTTTGTATAGAGGTATGATTCCATTGCTTTAGGTTAAACGCCTAGGAACGTGCCCACTGGTCATGCAGTAGGGATAGTAGATAGTTTAAGAGACTGCCAACCTGTTTTCCCGAGTGGCCATGCCAGGCTCCACAACTAACACCAGCATACAGAATTTTCTTCCCTCTGCTTTCTTGTCACTTGTGGGTATGATAAGTCTTTTTAGCTTTAGGCATTCAAGAAATTGTATAGTGGCAACTCATTGTGGTTTTAATTTGCATCTCTACTGGCTAGTGTAGTTGGATGTCTTTTCTTGTGCTATTTGCCATCCAAAGAATTCTTCACCTACTCTGTATACAAGATTTTTTTGAGGTGTAATTTGCAAATACAAGGATATTCATATAGTCCATTTGTTTCAAATCTTTCATTTCCTTATAATTTCTTTCTTTCATCCATTTTCCACCCCTCCCTTCCTTTCTTTATACTGTACCAGATGGAACCCGTGAGCTCATGCATGCTAGGTGAACACTCTACCACTAACTATATCCCCAGCACTTCTTTAGCAATTTCTTTAAAAAGAGAAGTTCTTAATTTAATGAAATACAAATGTCATGGAGCATGATTTTGGAAATCTTTGCCCATATTTCAGAAATCTTTGCTCAGCTCAAGGTCAAAAGATTTTCTTTTATGCTTTCTAGTTTAGGTTTTACAGTTAGGTTTATGACTCATTTTGACTTGGAATTTTTGGTGGATGTGGTTTGATACCTGTCTGTCTAACTATTAACTAATTAACCAACTAACTATCTTCTTGTTCAGCTGTTTCAGTACCACTTAGTGAAAAGATGATCTTTTCTCTACTGACTTGTCTTTATATCTTTGTCAAAAATCAATACAGCACACACGTGTGGAGAAAATTTAAAACTTTGATCTGTTTAATTGATTTGTCTATCTTTATGCCACATTATACTGTATGGATTATAGGAGCTTTACTAATAAATCTTGAAATTAGGTATTGTAAATTATACCACTTAAAAATTATTTTCAAATTGTTTTACCTTCTCTAGGACCAATGTATGCATTTCAATAAGAATTTAGAAGCAGTTCGTGTGTTTCTACAAAAATCCTGCAGGGACTTTCATTGAATTTATTTTGTGTTATTTCCTGTAGATTTTGATTTTTATATTCTCTTTTCTGACTGTTTTTTAAAAATCTGATTCCCTTTTGCAAAACTCTTCCTCCGTGCTTACTGACTCAGTGCTGTTTCCTTCCTTCCCCTGTTTTGTTGGGCGCAGGACTCTGCCTTAGTCTTTTTCATCTTTTGCGTAGGTGAGCTCCAATCTCCTTCAATCTAATCCTTTATTTTATTCTTTTGCCATTATTCATTATAAAGAACAGAAATATAAGTCTGTGTGAAGTTCCCAGAGGAAGACACTGTGAGTGCAGGAATCTAGGATGAGCCTATAACTTAGAGGTGCTTTTCATTATGGTAGTTCTTAGATTCTCAGGAGAAGGGTGGATGTACTCATTTATACCTCAGGGTACGTTGTCTCAAAAACCGTCCTGGGAAAAAGCAGAGGATAAATAATAAATACATAAAGTATCCTCCTAGTACCAGTCTTTGATATGCCAGGTGTGGTTTAAGAAACTTCTGGTAAATCCTGGATATGGGGCATTAAGGCAGGTCTGTTATCTATTATTAGGGCCTGGATCTAGGAAGCCCGTTTTTGGATGGTTTCTTCCCCCTGGGTATCTTGAACTGGGTGTTAAGGAGTGGAACATATGTTTTAGATGTAGAAATTCATGAATAAAATGGCCTTTGGGTAAGCCTAGGTATTTTAAACATCTGGTCCTCAAATGCAGAAACCAACTTTGTATTCTGCTTGATGTAAGAACCATCACGTAGTTAGGGGAAAATTCTGGGGCCATAACAACAGAATTCTAACTGATCTCATTGTCTTTCTTCTGTCCTCCATATTATCATATTTTAATACTTGTATTTTCCTCCAACTCAGACACGATTATTTCTCCACAATTTAAAAAGATTAGTCTTTGACATTCTTCTGTTTCCGTCGTAACAGTGTTCAATTCCCATCTCTTGGCACTAAAAGGTTTTTACCATTTGTTTTCTTTCAACTTCATCACCCCGTGCATTTCTACAATTCTCTATTGGAGTTCATGTGGCCATATGGATTTTAATATCTCTATATCTTTGCTTCTTCAATTTCCTCTGCCTCGAATGTCTTTTCTTCTGAGATGATTTACATCTTTCAGTACTCAGCTCGTGTGTCACCCATGGTGAACTCTCACCACAAGCTCCTTCCAAGTCACAGTCACCACTTCCGAGGCTGTTCTCCTGGAATTATGACAGCTGGCCTTTAGTAAACACTTAGGAAGAGGTGGGCACCATGGTTAACACCACCGGGGGTGGAGGAGCAACCTGACCAGCAGACATTGATGTCCCACAGCTCTGGAAGCTGGACGCCTGAGCCCAAGATGCTGGCAGATTCAGTTTCTGGTCAAGCTGGTCCTCCTGGCTCTCAGGGGGCCGCCCTCTCGCTGTGTTCTCTCAGGGTAGAGAGAGACCTCTCAGTCTCTTCTCTTATAAGGACAATGGTCCCATCACGGGGCTCCCACCATCATGACTTTATCTAAACCTGATTACATCCCAGAGGCCCTAGCTCCAAATGCCACCACTTTGGGGGTTAAGGTTTTAACATGCAAATGTGTGGGGGACACGAACATGTTTTTAATGCCACTTTATAGTTAACAGGCCTACAGCTGGTGTCAGGCTTTATCTGCAGTGTTTCCTACCCCAGCACTGACATTTGCTCATCCGGGACTCACCTTGGGTGCCTCTTTTGGGAGCATTTATGTCGCAGTATATTGCAATTTACTTCGAACATGTTTTCCCATTGTCTTGGTTGTCTTTCTCTTGTTGCTGAGACAAAATACCTGACACCTAAAGTAAAGGGAGAAAAGTTTATTTAGCTCAGAGTTCATAGAGGCTTCAGTCCACAATCACCTGGCTCCAAGGCAGGGTGGCAGGCAGACAGGCAGGAGAAGGCAGCAAGGTAAGTGAGGGACCTACAAGCCTCTTGCTGTCGCTTACATCTTATCCAGGCTCTCTGCCCTTAGGGTGGGTAGGACTCCCATCCTTAATCCCAGCACCCTTAATCTTAGCATCACATCCTTGATCCCTGCAGAACTATGCCGAGCCAGTCAGTGGACTAATTTAGTAATCACACACTCTAGATCCAGCCCCACCTATGACCACATGAGGCTTTGGGAGGACATCTAGACACAGACCATTTGTGGTGGACCTAATGTTGTCAACTTGAGCCAGAACACCCAGCTGGACTGAGCCGGTGTGATGCTGGGCGTAGAGGATCCACCTGAGGGTTGTTGCTGATGCAACATAAGGCAGAGTGGGAGCCGAAGCTAGTTGGTGGGCTGTTTCCCAGGAGAAGCTCTGCTGAGGCTGGTTCTCCTGAAAGGAACTCGGCTGTCCTTGTCGAGGAAGGAGCTTGAGGCCTTGCTGTCGTCAAGGATGGCTGCTGTTACTTCGGGGGAGCTCTGGTTGTCATCTCTCCTGCGAGCATCGTATCCTGGTTCTGGTGAGGATTTCTTCAGCCATCATGTGCAGACACGGACATACATGGGACAGTGTTGTGGGCTCCCAGCCCTCAATTGGACGTTTTGGGTCTCCAGTGCCTAGATAGACATTCGGCACTTCCTGCATTTGGCTTGTGGGTGAATATTGTGACTTATGAATGTCCTCTGTTAAATCTGCTCTCTTACAACCATTGGTTCTAGCAAATCTAACGAAGACACCATAACACCCATCATCAACTATCCCATAGTGCCTTGCAGGATATCTTTCATTCCACCCATTTAACAAGTGAAAAATATGATTGATTTTTCATGTGAGTGCTTGCTGGTCCTTCCACATGTCCATTCAGATTAATATAAGCAAAAAAACCCCTTTTATCAGGAAATCAAGAAAGTGTAGGGCAAGAAGTGAGAACCTGGAAAGGTTTCAAAAAAAATCAGGCAATGGTGCATTCAGAGCCTGTCTGGAGATATGTGGATTCTTGTGTCTTTTTTGTTTCTTGTTTTGAGTCCTCTCTTGTTCTTTGTCTCCTCCTGCTCTCTTCCCTCCCTCCTGTGTGATGAGATTCCTGCCCAGCCATGTGGAGACATCATCTCTGTTCTGCACTACTACAGTAGATTCTGGCATCTTATGTTCCTCATTTCATTTAACGAAAGAGCAAATCATATAAGACAAGTGTCCATCCTTGGTCCTCACGCTGTAGGGAGAGGACAGCAAAGAGACACTGTCCAAAGAAGCAGTGTCCAGAGAAAGGCAGGTGCATGCCAACAAGATACTTTAAAATAGTATTTCCTTTAGATGAATTAATGGTCTGTTATGGTGTGTCTCTAGATGTCCCCCCAAAGCCTCATGTGATCTAGAGTGTGTGATTACTAAATTAGTCCACTGATTGGTTTGGCATAGTTCTGCTGGCGTCAAGGATGTGGTATTAGGATTAAGAGTGCTAGGATTAAGGGTGGGAGTGCTACCCACTCTACAGCGGTGGCCTGGATAGGATATAAGGGATAGAAAGAAGCTTGTGTATTCCCTTGCTTACCCCCTTGCTTACCTTGCTGTCTTCCACCTGTCGGCCATGCCACCCCGCCGTGGACACAGCTGATAGTGGACTGAAACCTCTACAACCTGCGAGCTGAATAAACCTTTCTCCTTTTAACTTTGAGTGTCAGGTATTTTGTCTCAGCAATGAGAGAAAAGTAACTAAGACATGGTCCTATCTTAATGAACTCCTGCTTTATTTGCCGCATTTGTCAAGTAGTATTCTAGTAGGATTTATTTTGTTATTTCTTAAGTGAAAGTGTAGACATGAAAGATGAGTGTGTGCATTTTAATTTCAGATCTCTTTGTTTTAAATCTCATTGAGTAATACAACAGCAGAGGAAAGTGATACCTTTATTTTCAGGAGAAAAAAACTGTCTGTGTTGCCATTCTGTCTGAAAGTGCTTTGTGGCTGGGGTTTTTATCTTAAAGTTTAATTATACAGTGTAATATATGTTCTCAACATTTAGTGAGAAACTGGATATTGTGCAAAGCCATATTGATCTTTAAGAAGCCTCTGATTTTCCAAGACACCTCTAATTCCTTGGAGAAACTGACTTGGACATAATAGGAAATAAATCCTTCTCAATGCAGCTCTCCAGATTTTATCAAAAGCTACACACGATTTTACTGTTTCTGACAGCAGTGAAAAGAAGTTGTTTTTCTTACCACTTCCCTCCTTGGTAGGCTGGTGGTTCTGCAGAGGGAGGTTTCGACCTCTGCTTGAGTGCAGAGTCAGATATTTTCCATCCTTGCAGTGGGAATAGCAGCCAGATCGATCACTGTGCAGTGAGCCACGCCAAAGGGGAGATGTCCAGGAGTGGACCGCAGGTCGCCTCCGAGGACTTCATATCACTGTTTATTAATTAGGTGTTGACAGTGTGTGTACCTCTCTGTTAAGAAAGGGAGAAGAAGCAGATTCAACTTCCTCAGTTCAAGGTCCGAGGCAGGCCGTGTGGGGAGGGTTGAAATCGCTGATGGCTATGTCTCAGGGCAGGAGCAGCTTTCTTGCACTTTAGTGTTTATTGTGGTGCAACTACTAAAGAAGAAACAGTGGCAACAGCATTAAAAAGGTATGGAATTTGCAAGAATTTTGAGAGAGGAAAGGAGATGCCTAGTGCAAAAAATTTCATCATTTTCATCTTATTTTTTCAACTAGAGTAATTGGCTTTTATGTGCAGAAAAGAATCCAAGTTCACTTCACTTCCCTGGAGATCTGTGGTTCTCCAATATTAACATGGACTCCTCAACCGGATGGGAGGAGAGAAGCCGGTAAAAGTCTGACCGAGTCTTCGGATGGAGCCTTGCCTGCCAAATGCCCAAGACTGTTTTAACCAGGCCACCTCTCCCGTTTACAAGTGGCTTTGCTTTCTTAGATCACTGTGCGGGAGTCTTATGTGACCCAGGTGGTGTCTACGTAAGAATGAAAATGAGAAAAAAATCTTGAAAAACTTGAGACAATTTTAAATTGTTAGATTCCTTTGGTGCCAGATAGCTTACAAATGTGTTACCTTCGACGCTGTGTCAGGTGACTGATGAATTCAGTAAGAGGATTTGATTTTTTATAGGAAATATTTCTTAGAACAAGCATTAGTGTATTAGGGAACAGAGCTAATTGTGCATATATTGTTCTAATTTGTGACTATGAAGATGTGTGTGTTTCATTATACAGAGTGAAGAAGAGGGAGGAGAGAATTATGGTACAGGCCATGGGAGGCAAAGTCGAACAGAATTGTTTATTGGCAGATACAGTGGGATGGGGTGGCAGTTAAAAATATAAACTACAAATTTTGACTTTCTAAGGTAAAAAGAACACTTGTGACCATTAGGTAATATTATATTACTTCCAAATCTTTTACTTTATGGTAAAATAGTTTTTCTTATATCTTGATGTAGAAATCTGATGTGATTTCTTTTACAAACCAACTATGCGTCTTATACAAAAAAAAAATCACATGATTCACAAGTGACTTTAGCTGGGATGGATTTCTTCCACGAAACAATTTTAGTTGAGACTTTTTTTCTTTTTGGCTCAAAAATTGTATATTTTTTATACGCCTATCATGTGTAGTTCATGTGTAACTTAGAACTACATTATATACTATAGTATGTATTTATTTTATGACTGTCTTTTCTATATACCTCATCTCAATAAAGAGAGGGATCATTGCTCTCCACATAGAAGGAAAATTTAATTCATAGATTTTAAGTATCCAACCCTACTCTATCACTAATATACGACCAGCCAATTTCAGGCCATTTTCTTGACTCTTCCTATGATAAAAATATTCTGGCCGGCACAGATGTTGTGGGATTCGAGCTGGGGCTCTTGTAAGTTGACTGTTAGGGATGTCAATCCAAAGGCTGTGTAGTGTAGCAGAGTGGCCCTTGGCAATGGAAGCACTTTGGATTCTCTCTCCAGAAGCATCTGTACTGAACAGAGCTATTTTGAAAGCAATCTCTGCAGTTCATGTCTTAATTCAGTCCTCTGGGAATAGAAGAGCAGATCCCTTTCCATGCACCACTAACTTGGATTTCTGTGGAATTATGCACAAGCCTCTCATTTATTTTTACAGTGATAGAGTGGTTTGTGAGCCAAGTCCTGCAGGCGTTTGGGGGAAAAGGAAAAGGTTTTAGGTGGCTCCAGATTCTTCGACTGACAGTTGAGGTTTTGTATTTTCCTATTCTGAAATGAAAACACTCACAGTGAGCTCTCCACACCTTAGCAGCATAACGTAATTCTTGGCCACTTGACTCATGTTGGCAGAAAGCAACTTGTTTGATCCAGACATGTTTTTGTTTGTGCCACTTTCTTTTATATTCTGTTGTCTGTGTTCTGAGAGTTGCTTATCCATGTTTTTCTGTTTCTATTTCTGTGAAACAGAAAATTAGGAAAGAGGAAATCAACTGCATAGGAGAGCTGAAACTAGAAGACCTGACAACATTAATCATGAACATGCTATCTACCAGTTTCTTTGCTGTTTGCTTAGCCTGTTCATAGAATAACTGCTTCTCACTAACACCCTCTTTTCCTATGTGAAGGAATTTAGTGGAAAGAGGTTCTGATTTCTGAAGCTTCTGGTAGGTCTCAGATATCCGTGCAATAAGTTATTATGTAGAAATGAGATCAATAAACGCACAGCCGATTTTTGTTCAATATATACAAACAAGAAAGTTTAGGTGATTTGGCACCTTTTTAATTACAATCTGTTCCACAAAATCATTTCCTATTTTTTGTTGTAAATTATTAACTATGACCTTCAGTGTTTATTCTGAGGTGGTAAATTTTTTATAAAGTGCATTTTACCACAAGCAAAATATTCATTGACTGGGTAATGATTAAAGAGTGAAAATAATGGTAAGAAACTTTAATGGATGAAGACACCTAAACAACAGCAAGTTCATCAATGGAAAATTATTTTCCTCATATGAAGTGAAATTCCATTCATTGCTTGTGTTGGGACTATACTTTCATGGCTGAATATTAATTCCAAGAAGTACTTCCCATATAGGAAGCACCAAAATGTTTCTCTTCTGTATTTAGCTGAACTAGACCCATGCCAACCATTCTAACAATTTGAAGAGTAGAAGAGTTTATGATTGTGTAACAGAGTCAAAAACTGTAACCAGGAAGGTAAGTTTTATTTTCTAGGAAGAATTAATACTGGAGGAAATTTTACTACTCTGGGATTCTAAATGATTATATATGTATATATGTGTGTATAAAGGCATAGGTGTGTATATACATATATGCACACATATATGTATTAGATAATCTTGAGATCTCTGACTCAGTAAGGAAAGCAGATGTTGGTGTATGTAAAAATGCCTTGTAAGACAAAAGGAAACAGTGAAGTGGGAAGCCCAAAGTTGACCCCGCTGGCCACTTGGCGGTCACTTCATCTGGGTGCGAGAAGGAGAGTTGCCACACATGGAATGTATGCCAACTTGAGTCCTTTAGTAGCTGGCGGTCAAGAGTGGGCTCATGCACCAAAAAACTCTCTGCAATTGATATGATGCAGAAGGGGGTTTTTATAGGTGGCGGGCAATTACATCAGCATCACAGAATTATTATCAGAAACTATAATTACATCAGAATCACAGGATTGTTATAGAACTGTCAGTTAATACATTTTTCAAGAAAAGCAGTTTACCATTGGCAACACTAGGTGCAGGCCATTCTGGCCCACAGAATGTGGCTTCATGTGGGGCTTGTAGAGAGCTAACAGTTCAGCAAAAGTTCAGGTTCCCATGGAGGCTGCCTAACAAGGAAGAGCTAAGATAAAATGATGCCAGGTTCCAGTGGAGGCCATTTAAAATGGAGGAACTAAGATAAATGGAGGCACTTTGGCCATTGTGATAGGAGAATTTCTCTGGCTGATCTGCAAAAAATGAACCCTGTGTTTCCCATATTGAGCAAGCACATCTTCGCCTGAAATGTTGTGGTGTAGCTCCCGACCTGAAGTTGCTTCAACTTCATTTAGGGACAAATGAAAAGTCCTTTTGATTTGGGTTTTGAATTTTTACTAACTTTCATGTATAAAGATAAAAGGTGGATAGAATTAATAAATTCTAGAATAACATAATCTATATTTGGCACATAATTACAACATTAGATCTGAACTATATTCAGAATTAGCTCTTAGTAAATATTCAGCAGAATAATAATGAGAACAAAGTGCATCACATTTTATTCTTTTAAGACAGTGTTTTGAAATTTTTTTTTGTCAACATTAACTTGGACTCAGAGGTAGCCCCACATAAAGACATAAGCTTGTAGATGTAGTTAAATTGTGCATAGGAGATTCTATCTCAGATGTTTTGATATAATCACTGCTCTCAAAGAATTATGGCTGCTTAGGAATCACAGTGGATCTGAAGCATCCTGTCCTAGGAACCCAGGATAATCTTAATTGGTCCAGAGTTGAAAGCTATTACCACATTCTCCTGCCTTGTCTGCCAAATTTCTCATAACTGGATTTTTAAAATAATTTCAGTTCAGTGAGATATGCTAGTGACTGAGGAAAACAATGACCAGAGGGCATAGAGGACCGTGTTTCTGATTTCTGTGAAGTTTCTTCTTTCTCAACCTTTTCTATTTCAGTATCTTTTCTAAAATTTGGTACTAGTCAAATTTTGAAAAGTAATGGTCATATTCCTATGGAGAGGTACTATGCCAGTTTCTTAGGCTTGAAAGTAAAATAAGAACTCAGAGATGGTACCAATGGGACAATGTGCAAGAGAACAATGCCCCAGGACCAGTCGGCAAAGCGAGTCACGCCTCTCATTCCAAAGTCCAGACACCCTGGGATTCTGCCAGGAAGGATCCTTGCACTAGTTACTCTCTGCTCAGAAGATCAGAGAGCAGGGGGTGTTACTCTAGTCTCAAAATGTGGGTTTGGTACTAATTAAGGGCATAGTCAGTCTTTGGTTTGGGCCCACATGAGAGAAAATTTAAATAGACATTTCATCTTTCTCTTTTCAGAATTTCAGTATGAGGGCTGGGTTCAACACTGAGTTGGTCTTTGGAGGTGAGAAAAGAAAAATATTTATTTGTCTGGAAATTCTCTTAGTTGTGGTCTCTTTATGAAATGACGTGTGACTATTTGATATCAATTTAAGTCATGTTAGGACTCTGGAGCAGCAAGTACAAGCTGATTGCTGTGGGTATGATATCTGGACATTTCCCAGCCAATGTCTTGACATACTTTTATATTGTCTTTGGTGTGAGGTGAGGAAGAGGAGAGAGAGAGAGAGAGAGAGAGAGAAGAGAGAGATCAGTAAGTCTCAGTGACCCATAAAACAAGAGTTAAAACATAGTCAAGCTGAAAATGTTGAAATATTACTTGAACAACTGCATTATTGATGTAATGGTAACAAGTGTTATTTTTTATATTTAAAAAATATAAATTAATTGACAAATACATTAATTGACAAATAAATTGTCATACATCTGAACAACAGAACCTTATTCAGCGCTAAAAAGAAATAAACTATCAAGCCACAAAAAAAGAATTGAGACAACCTTAATGTGTATTACTAATCGAAGGCTGCCAGTCTGAAGAAGTGATGCGCTGTCTCTTCCCACCTGTGCGACGGCTTGGAAAAGGCAAACTACGGAGGCAGTGGGAGATCAGGGAAAGGTCAGTGGTTGCTGTGGGTCAAGGGTGAATGGACGAAGCACCTTGGTGTGTGTTGATACTTAGCTCTGTTACAGCAAGCATTAGATGTCAAAATCAGTGACAGTGATTTTAGCATAGTGAAGCTACTCCGTACCAGAGGATAACTGTAACGACATGCCGTTAGACACTGGCTGGGTCCTCTCGGACACACGACTCAGGAGTGGAGCCTGATAGAAACTACCAACTCCCAGTGATGCTTGTGAAACAATCTGGGTTCCTTGATCGGGTTGTGACAAATGTGCCACTGTGGTGCAAGACCACAACAGTGGCAGGGAGTTGTATCTCTGTGGGACAGAGGGTACATGGAAAGTCTATACTTTCTGTGTAATTTTGCTGTAAACCTAAAAATGCTGTAAAAAATTGAAGCTCTCTGATTAGACAAAAACATGTCCTCGCGTATTCTTAATTTTAATAATCCTACAAGGTGTGTAATGCATTTATTCTTCACTTTAATAATAAGCACATGCCTGCTCACTCTCCTGGGCACCAGGGTTGTGGCTGAGTGTCACTAGGAAGAACAGGAGAGGAAGACTAAGTTATAGTTGAGTGGTCATGAACGAATTTCCAACTAAAAAGCATAGAAAAAGAGGATGTCCAATTTTAAGGTATTATGCCCCGACAGGGGGACTCACTAGGAAGTATGATACGTTGAAAATATTGAAATATGGAATCACTTGCTTTCAGATATGATGGTTTCTTACAAATGGTTTTCGTAGATGAATTGTTTTCCCAGCTATGGAAAAGAGTGATTTTCAGAATTATCTCTAGTATTTCCACAGTAGATTTGACCAATATGTGGTCGTTTATAGTTTGGCTGTACAATGGGATCTTATTTTTCTTTTGAAAATATGTCTTTTTTAATAGACTATCTGGAAGATGTTTAAAGGGAATGTGTTGATACTTAGCTCTATTCAAACAAACAGCAGACATGTTTAAAGTCCTTTTGTTAAAATCAGTGGAGATTTCACTAAGATTATTTTTGATTTCAGAAAGCCATTTCATCAGTATCATTCATTTATCATCAGGATCTGCCCCTGCTTTGGGTAAATTAAATATTTTCAAATCCACAATTTAATTATTTTTGAGTCATCTACTAAAAAACCCCGCCTTAACCATGGAACTAAGTCCAGACTAATTATAAGGAAAAGAACCCTTGGCATTTCCCTGGGCTGCTACCCTGAGGCTTTCCAGTTACGCTGCATTGCGTTATAAAGTAATGGCAGTTTCTTTGCTTATAATTCAGATCGGTACACTACCAGCTCCCCACGATGAATGTAATCATTACATACTGCAAATGTGAGTATCAATAAAAATAAAAAATATATGTAACGCTGACAGAATTCTAATATTAGGTGATAGAAAGGGCATGACTCTGGAGTCCTGTCTACGTGGGTTTGAGTCACCTGGGTTCGTGTTGCCTTCTGCAGGTTGCCTGGTTACTCTGCACGCGCTCTAATCTCTCTGGGAAACTCAGTGAGTGCGGTCTCCGAGGATTACTCCAGACTGTCTGCATAAAGCTCAGACTTGGAAGAGAGTATTTATCAGGACACAGTTTCTTACGATCAAATAAAATGCAGGATCGAGTTTGTGTCACTTTGTTTCCTTTTGACAATACAGAAGCATTTTGGGTAGTTTGTATCCTAGTTTTATACTTCCTCACTGCAAAAAATGATGCGTCTGTTGTCTCGGGCGGGACTTGCTCAAGGATCTTGACTTTCTCAAAGATGTCCAGGACCCGTTGAGTCTCAGCCTCCGAGCGTGGTCGAACTGCATTTCTGCCTCGTAGTGTCAATGGCTGTCCCGCAAGGAGCTCTCACCATGGGAGAGACAGAGGGCGGAGGAGGAAGAGCCCCGGGAGGGCACACAGCAGCCCCTCTGGCCCCTGGGCTCTCTGCGGATGGAATTCATTAGGGCTGCAGATTGCGCTTTCATTCCAAGCCTTGCTCTCGCCCATGGCTCGCAGAGCAATAGCAGAGCCAGTTGGTGTTGACTTTGTGGTTCTTGTGTTCCTTCACAGTCTGCCCTTCCTGCATCTCACCAAAGGTGCTTATGAGTTTGCTATAATCGAAGTTAAGTTCTTACTGGGGTTCTGATCTACAAGACGGCAGAGGACCAGAAACTTATCTTTAAAAATATTAACAGGCTTGCGTTTTTGTGATTCACATCCATTTTATTTCCAAATTAAAACAAAGAAATTAAGTTTAGAAATTTAACAGCTTTATAGGCAAGTATAGCAAAGAAAGTATAACATAATAGTCTGTTATTTTCCTACCAGGAAGATTAAACTACTGTTGATTTTTGTGTATTTGCTTCCAGTTTTCATTGTTTTCTATTTTGATGAAAAAAATCACTGTACAGTTTTTATAAAATTGATGCTCGCTCATACGATGAGTTCAATCAATGCAGAAAAGGTGAAAGGAAAGAGATTGAAAAAATCATTCACTCTAGTCACCCCAAAACAAACATCACTGATACTTGGTGACCATCAGTAAGGACATCTTTTTTGTCTTAAAACTATAAAGAAGAGATAGAGATACTTCTACAAAAATGAGATCATGTTACAGGTATCATTTTTAATAGAAGTTTATATATAATTTGAATTAATTAAACATAGGAAAAGCTAATTAAGTTGAAACATAAGTAAACCATAAAACTTCATGTCTACAATATATAATACATATATGTTTAATATACGCATATGCATATATCCATATATCTTAATCACAAGCAGTATTTTCGTGCTGAAAGATTTTGCTAAGGTATAGAAGATAGGTCTGATCAAAGCATGGTTTAGGGGCATTGGGGATTTAGCTCAGTTTTAGAGCACTTAGCTAACAAGTGCAAGGCCCTGAGTTCGATCCCCAGCACCGCCCCCCGCCCCAAAAAAGCATGGTATAGGCATGAATGAAAACATCACAACGAAATTCAGTAGTTAGTGCAATAATATGTGTTCATAATCATAATAAAAATGGATAAGGAAAACAGAAAGTAATAGGAAGAGGTTGGAATTTGTGCTTTAAAAAAAATTAATCTCCTTGGTTTAACTTCAGACAATAGCAATTGTTTCCCTTCAGGAAAGGGACTGGTTACTTGCGGATATCACAGTTTCTAGTTTTCCTCCATGGTTCAAGCACATAAGGTCATTTGTTTCAGTAACCATACTGTTCATAGTATTTTAAAAGCTCATTCTGTGTTTTGCATTGCCACTAGGGCTTTGCTATTCCTGAGTCCTTCAAGCTGAGTTTTCTTTTGAGAGAAAGTATTTGTCAAGTCATTTTCTGAGAGGCTCATGAATTGTGTATTTTTCAAGTTCTGTCGTATCTGGGAATGATTGCTATTTATTGCCTTCATACTTGAAGAATACTTGAATGATTCCTATTTATTGCTATTTATTCTTCACACTGGAAGAATACTTGAATGATTCCTATTTACTGCCATTTAAACTAAGTGTACTATTGGTCACACTTTTTTTCACTCAGAATTTTGTACATAATATTTTATTTCTTACTGGCATAGAATACTGCTATGGAAAAATTTGAGACCGCACTGATTTACTTCAAAGCTTAGGTACTTGCAGAATTCATTCCTTGCAACTTCTTAAAGTTAAAACTTTATAGTAATTTATAGAACAAATCACATTTATTTTTCTAATGCAAAGTTCAATTTTTCTTCATTTCAGAAGTTTCTTCAATATATCAATTACAAGTTTGATTCCATGTATTACATGTATTTTGTTTGAATCTGTTGTTATTATAATGCTTTATCATTCATCTGTATACCCTTATCTGGATTTTATGTTTTTATAAAATTCTAAGAATTTTTTCTTATTCTTCAGCTATAATTTCTTTTAGTCTACAGCCTTAGACTTTTGATTGGACTTCCTCTCTCTCTCCCTCTCTGTCTGTCTGTCTGTCTCTGATTTCTCCAGAGTTTGTTAGAATTTTGTTCCTGCCAGGGTGGCTTTGTATACATATTTGATTCTTTGTGACATAAAATGGGTGACTTTGATTCAGTGCTCTCCAGACTACAGGCAACTGGGGACAAGGGAGGGAGAGCAGAAGGCGAGAGGGAGAGAGGAGAGGAAATGTTTAGTCTTTGTTAGAATATCTGGACTATGTTCTCTTTCCTGAAATGTTCAGAACTTTCAGATTATTCCTCATCTGGGAGCAGTGGTAGAACTCTTAATTCTGCAAGAGAATGTCAAAACCATTTTTTAACCTCTTGCACATTTCATTACATCTCAGGTAAAGAAATAGAAAGATATACTGTCTTTCTATTCAGGTTTAGTACTAATAAAAATTCTTATGACTTCATTTTTCAACAATGTGAATTCTGGTAGATGGATTTTGTTCCTGAGCCCTGATGTAGTATATTTTGCTTATTTTTTTTTTTTGGTAGCTGGATTTTAAGGATACTATATGTGGGTGGTGAAGTGTAATTGTCAATTTGATGGGCTTGGGAGCCGCCTAGATGATTAATAAACACAGTTCTGGGTGTATCTGGATGGGTCATGGAGCTGTGACTTTGGGTACTATGAATGGTTCCTGTCCCCTTCCTGTCTCACACTGTTCCCCTGCTCTGCTTCCTGGTCATCATGAGCTAAGCAGCTTTGTTCTGGCATACCATTCTGCCATGATGTTTCTGCCTTGGGGCTAGCCAACCATGGACTGAGTTCCCTGAAACTGTGAGCCAAATTGCACCCATCCTCCTTTAAATTGTGTGTGTGGGGTACTGTGTCCTAGTGACAGAAAAGCTAGCTAATACTATATATTAGGCTTCACCTTTGTGGTAGGTTGGAAAAATGACCACAAGTTCTTTCCATCCCTGAAGATGAATTTCTCTCCAGTCTGACTACACTCCTCCTATCAAGAGGGTGACATCTATTCCTTCACTCTTTTACCTGGGCTCTGCCACGTGCTTGGCTTAGTCAATGGAATGTCAGCAAATATGGCACAAGCAGAAGGATGAGAAACACGTTAACAGTGAGATCTTTCTCGATGATCTTGAACTCTGAGTTCTATGGCTGTATGGTAGAGGTCCAGGGTGTCCTCTCAGATGATGGGCAGCATGTGGCCCAGGGCAATAGTCTGGATCTTAAATGTCTCCCCAAAGGCCTGTGTATTAAAGAGTTAGCTCTAGCCCACAGTCCTCCTGGGGGATGGGAGAAGAGACGGGGCCTAATGGGACAGAGATGGGGCCTAATGGGACAGAGTTGGGTTGATGGAGATGTGCCTCCAATAGGGTCTCCTATCCCCTTCCTCTTCCTTTCTTTGCTTTTTGACCACCATGTGTTGAACAGTTTGCCACATCACACACTTCCTGCCATGATTTGCTGCCTTGTCATAGGACTGAAAGCAACAGGGCCCCATGACCATGGACTGAAGTCTCTGAAAACATGAGCTCAAATAGACCTTTCTTCCCTGTAACTGAGTATCTCAGGTATTTGTTACAGGAATGGAGAGGTGACTAACACACTCAGTGATATCCTGCATGAGAGCCTATCAATGATCAGATACTGTGGATGAGTGAGAGATCTTAGGTCATATTGCTGCCATTAGACCAGTCAGCTAAACACAAGCTCATGAAAGAACCCAGGAGATATCACTGGGCCAGACCCATATGATCTCAAGCTAATCAATACAGTAGTTGTTTTAAGCCACTATATTTGTGGGGCTGATTTGTTATGTTCCAGAGTTAACTGATTCATCATCTCCTGTTAATTTTTAGGTACAAGATGAAGGAAAATTTAAAATGAAAATAAGTTGCCCAGCAAAATTTACAATACTTAGTTGTTCAAGTTTGTTATTTAGGGCACATGTGAACATTAATTGTAATATAAACTCAGCCAGAGTTACTTGTTAGTTATCTAATACTTTGTAATAGTATAGTCACCTTCATATAGTCAAGCATTGTGCTTGCCATGTCTTTATTATTTTTTGAATGAAAGAAGTCCAGGTAATCAAAACCATACTTATTATTTATTTTTTTTTCTACCCTAACTTTACTAATCTTGTGCTTCCAACATTATATGGGCAAAAATATGATTAATTGAATGCATCTTCTCTACTTTTTCTATGCTCATTCCTCCTCCATGTTGAATTTTATTCAAAAAGGTATTAATCAGCCATCAAAAGAATTTACAATGAATTCATGTTGGCTTGTCAGTAAGGGAAATCTTAACACAAATCCTACAAAGGGGCCACAGAAAATAATGGCAAACAAATGCTCTGAAGCAAATCATTATTGAATACAGCAGAATGTCACGTTTGTTCTCAGCCTCAAGGGCCTCAGACCCTTTTAATGGGCTTTGTTGGAAGAGATCTGAAGGCTTTCATGTCACAGAGCCTAGAAGGTTAATAGTTCTGGTTCTTTTCCAGCCTGACCTATGCATGTGAGGCCGCCCGGCTGCAGATATGCTCTTAGGTTTGGTACTGGATGAGTTGAAAAGTCTAGGAAGGTGTGCCACATGAATCCCAACCCTAAAATATTGCTAGATGTGGATAAATTTTAGTCATTTGCCTTTTATAGCTCTACCAGTGAAGTAAAAATTTGTACCCTCTCTGAATTTGCATTTGTACCAAATAGCAGTCACAATTTGCCTTTAGTGAAAAGAGACTGCATTGAAGTCTGAAAATATCATTTAGGCTTCACAACCCATTCACTGGGCAACTTATGGCAAGCTCAGTTTTTGAATCTGTAGTGTGAGAATGATAGAATACTGTTTCCCTCCTTGAATTATTGAGTGAAATGAACCAGTGTTTTTGTAAGCACTTTGTAAATTCTAATGCCATGTGTAACCAAAAATATTATTTGCGCATGTGGAATCTGTGGAAACACAAACCTTTGGTTTACAAGATGCTCCTCCTTCTTGATTTTCTCCTTTGGATAATGGGTAGTTGTTTGCTTCTTTTGTGATAGTTCCGAATCTGCCCATGTCTAGCTAAGATCCACTTTCTGTGTTTCAGGACTATTTATCCAACCGCTCACAGGTTATTTCTCTTTATGGATACCACGGAGGGAAGCAGGAAATCAGAAAAGGAGTCCATATTTCTTAGACTGTTTCCCCTGTGATTTATGTGCTGGGTAAGGGTGTCACCATGTGCCTGACTTCCCCACCCGGAAACTTTGGCAGCATTCAAGATACCTTCTTTCTTGCTATGTGTCCAAGTGAGCACGAAGCCTTGAATTCCACCTCCTTAGTGACATTCAGACCCAAGACGTCTCTCTGTCCCTTCTGACACCATCCTAGTTTGCCCTTCACTTTCTTACATGGGTGACCCACAGATTTCTTTGTCATCTTCTTGCTCTTAATTGTCTTCCTTTGCTAATTTCTTACTCTGGGATGTTCTAATTTAATATTCAAATGTTCTAATTTCCTAATGTTCTAATTTCCACTGGTATAACTACAAAATAATGCTACTTTGTCTTCAGTCCTGTGACACTGGGCACCTGCTTCCCCTTTGTTCATGAACTGTCTTACACACACTCAATCTGCATACATTTAGAGGTGTCTTCTCCTACTTCTGGGCCTTCTGACAAAGGCCAGCCCTCAGCAAGGGTCACTCTAGAGGCCTTGATTAGATTGCTGCTGTGGACTTGGCTCTCTACTGTCTTCTTTGAACCTAACCAGCCTTGCTAATCAGCATTGGCTAACTCTTGAAATCCATTTCCCCAAGGCAGTGTCGCCCAGTAGGAATGTAATGCAAGTCAGATATGTAATGTCAGTAAAAATGAACAGATAAAATTAACTTTGGTAACAGATTTTATTTGACCAAATATATATGTAAACTATTACTAATCCAACATGTATAATTAATAGAAAACTATTCCTGAAATGTTTAATGTTTTTGTTATGCAAAAATCTAGTGTGTATTTTGTAGTTTTCAAAATCCACCATATATTTTATGCTTGTAGTGCCTCTTGATTTGGAGTAGCCACATTTTAAGGGCTTATTATGATTTAGATCTAAAATGGTGCTCCAAATTCTCATATGTGTAAAAGGTGACTGGGAAACTTGAGGGTACTATACTCAGTGGATTCACTCATGAATGCATTCAGGGCTAAATGTGCTATTAGCAGGTGGGGCCTGGTTGGAGGTGGTCACTGGGAAGGGTGTGTTCCTGTCCCCAGCTCCTCCCTTCTCTTTCTGCTATTGTCTGCCATGGATCGAGCACTTTTTCCTCTCCCAGGCTGCTCTGCTATCCTGTTTCTGCCTCAGAGGCTGCCAACTGTGGACCGGAACCATGAGAGCCAGAGTGAAGCTCATAAGTTGTGGGCGCTGCCTCGCATGCTGAACAGTGTGCCTCTGAGGGTGGTTTCCCACTCAACCACTTATTTATCAAAACATTTCTTGAATACCTACTTTGTGTCCAGCACTCTTTTAAATTCTTACATGGCACAACTAAAAGACAGTTCTTGCTCTCAAGGAGCTCAGTCATACACACATATAAAAACTAGACAAGCACTTTAGTTATGTTGGAAAGGTGATGCTTCTGGTGACAGTGACCTGATGTGCACACAACAGAAAGAGTACCCAGAGCAGGAGCACCTGGGACCAGAATATATACACTGGAGGAGGGGACGTTTGAACTTGATCATAAGAAATGAGGACAAGAAAAGCAGAATCTCTCAGGGTACAGAAAAGCATAAGCAAAGACACTGAGGCACCAGGGAAGCTAACAGCGTGGTGCACGGAACAGATATAAATGCTTGAACAACACCCGTGTCGGCAGAGGAGTGGAGAGAGAAGAGGGAAGAGAGACGGATGAGACACCACAAAGCGCCTTCCTTGTGTGCCTTTACAATTTGTCCTGAAGACGTAAAAGGTATCATCCTTGCAAACTAAGTAGACA
Organism: Hystrix cristata; assembly: GCA_004026905.1. Taxonomy (NCBI): domain Eukaryota; kingdom Metazoa; phylum Chordata; class Mammalia; order Rodentia; family Hystricidae; genus Hystrix; species Hystrix cristata. The sequence continues at coordinate 42,854 of PVJO010014174.1, forward strand.
TAGAAAAATAAAATATGACATAGTGTGATGGGTAAGAAGGCGGGCTCTGGGAGCAGACTCCCTGAGTTTGAACTTGAGGCTGGATACTCATATGTGACCTTGGGCAAATGATTTGGCCTCTCTGTACGCAGATTTCCTCAGATCTAACAGAGATAACTAGTCGTATCTCTGCTGCAGGGTTGTTGTGAACTGAGTGAACTGGTGTGTGAAACATTCTCTGAATGACTCCCAGAGTAGATTTCGATAAATAGCAGATGGTATCATCACAGAGTTTTAAGTGGTAAAGTACCATAAAGAGGTCTGCATTTCAGAAATGTCACATTGTCAGCTGAGCATGAAAAATGCATCCAAGAAGGGGGCGCCTCAGAAGTTTCAGCAAGGTCTGAAAGCAGGACACAGGAAGTGACTATGGCAATTACTGGCAGCTTCGAGACGTGTACAGGGGCAAGAGATCTTGATCAGAGCTGATGAGGAAGACGAGGCACCAGGGAGTCCACTTGGACACTCAAATTTCTGTCTTGATCGCTTGGGTGAGTGGGTGACGGTACATTTTAACAGCTTGGGAAGTGTGGAGAGTGATGTCGTGGTTGGTACGGGACAGCAGGTGTGAAGTTATGGGCGGGAAGGTTAGATATGGATGGAAAACGATTGATGTCCTTCAACACGTTGAGTTTGAGGTGGTTAAGGGCTCTCCCACTGTGAACATTTACAGGAGAGAGGTGTGTGGGTCTAGACCACAAGAGAAACTCAAGAACTGAGTTCCCGTTTTCTAAGGAAATGTCCAAAGTTCTCATCCCTGTTGATAAATGTAACTTTCGAGGCCATAATGGGAATCTTTTCAGAGAAATTGTTTAAATGCTTTTTTGACCCATGAGATGGCAAATTTACGGTATTATTTAAAGCAGTTTTATATATACACCATAAGCAGATCAGATTATAATATAAATTAAAGAGACTATGCAGACCTACACACAGGCACAACTCATTTTAAAATAAGTGTTAAAAAAACCAGCAGTTTCAGTAATGCAGAACAAGTTTCTTCTATTTTACATAAAAATAAAAAGCGCAGGTCATAATCCGGCAATTTCTCCTCATCTGTGTGATAATGACTGTAACATGTACAGGTGCAAGAAATTAGAGGTGGAAGTTATGCTCCGAAAGTGTTTTCCTCTTGGTTAATGTTGTCTATAACCAGAGTGCACTTTATCATGTAGAAGACAGCCTTCCCTCCTGCAGGCTATCTGCTCTTCAGTGTGGAATGTGCTTTGGAGATTCAAACTCAAGTCGCTCAGTAAATTCAGGAAATATATATGTAAACTAATGCCAGAGAAGTGGATCCCTGGACGCTGGGGCTCTGCTAGAGCCATTTATGGGGGAAAATCCCCAGACCTAACTTAAGGGGTTCATTTAGCAGATGTGCACCTGGCAAGCACTAAGACAGGGAGGAAGAGGAAAGTTGTATCTTGTGACGAAGGACAGATGTAGGGTGAACTGGAGAGCTACAGATACCAGTGGATAAAAACACTGAATGCAAGGGTTTGAAGTAAACCAGGGGAATAGAAAGATGAAACAGGAGGTTAGGGGCAGATTTTATTATTGTTCCACAAACACATTGCCCTTTTCTGAATGAGGATTTTGTATCTTAGCTTAGTGGACATCCTTTGGTCTTGACCTTGTGACTTAGTGTAGCCAAAGAAAAGTGAGTGGAATGGATGTGCATGTACTTCTTTCACTCAGAAGTTTTAAGAAGTATTGCAGAGTTTTCCATCTTTGGCCTCCACCTTCCAAGAAATCAAACCCCTTGAGATTGGCGCTGCTGCTGGCATGTGCCCAGTGTGCGGGAGAAATTGCTCTTCAGTGTTGAAAACCACAGAAATTTTGGGGTCCTTTGTTACTAAAACATAAAGCTGATTGCTAAAGATAGAAAGTGAGCAAGCAATGTGATTATGTACAGATCAAGGGCTGGTTTGGGGTTTGGCCCAAGAACAAGAGTTCTGGCCTCTGAGTTTCTACCCAGGTTATCTTTGCCAGACAGTTCCTGGAACTTTATGGTGTAGGGTCACAGCCATGTCGCACCATGGTTATAAAAACAGGTACTAGGTTGGCTGCTCTATGTAGTAGGCAGGTTATTTATTGTCTCCCTCCCCACTTGGGACCTTCCTTTCTAGCAGGGATAACAGAACCTGCCTGATAGCATTTGTCATAGTGATGGAATGATTCACAGAATATCTGGAACAAAGGAAATGCTAAGTAAATAGTAACTTAGTCATTATTTTGGTCTCACACAATCAAATATGCTTAAAATTGGGAATTCCATAAAAGATTATTGCATATACCAACTTGTGCAGTGAAAGAATGCACTTTATGAAGCTACTATAAAATTTAATACACAGTTTATTGTGCATTATGATGGTGATGTTGACTTTCATATATTAAAGTAAGGCATTATTCATTTTATTGCCTGACTGGTAGAGAAAGGGGAAAATTAGCCTCCACAGGGGTGGAATAACTGGCAAAAGTAGCAGACCTCTTATAAAGGATGGAAAAAAGTTTTAGATAGGAAAACATTAATTTCAGCAAACATATGAGGTTGGCAAAATGGTGGCCACCCTGAAGATGTCCACATCTAACCTCCAGAATTGGTGAGTGTGTTAGGTTTCATGGCAAGAATATTAATAGAATTAAGTTTGCTAATCAGGGGAATGATTAGCAAATGAGGTGATCCTAGATTATCCAGGAAGACTCAATCTAATCATAGAAGCTTTTCTAAGTGGAGGAAAAGAGCAGGAGGGAAAATCAGAGAGATGACTGTATGAGACAACTTGGCTGGAGATGGAAGAATGGTTTCCTGAGCTCAGAGCAGCCACTCTATGATAGAGAAGGCAAGTGTGTGGGTCTGCTTTCCCTTACTGTCACAAAACACCCAAAAGAATTTACAAAGCAGGAAAGTCTATTTTGGTTCATGGGTTCAGAGGTTTCAGCCCATGGTCAGTTCACCCTGTAGCTTAGGGCCTTTGGAACTATGATATGTCACAGCAGGTTTGGAGGGTGGAGGAGGCCTGTGTCTCAGTGGCCAAGAAAGAAAGAGAAAAAGAAGAAGGGCTGGCTCCCCCATTCAATGAAAAGGCATGCTCCCAACCACCTAACTTTTTTCCACTAGATTCCACCTGCTGAAGGTTCTACCACTCCTGGAGGCACCATAGGCCAGGACCAGGCCTTCATAACATGGGCCTTTCAGGAACACTCAAGATTCCAACTACGGCAGCAAGGGAATGAATTCTGCCCTAGAGTTTCCAGAAGGAGCACAGCCCTGATGATACCTTGTTTTAGACCACTGAGACCTTTCAAAAAGGGAGCTGAAAAACATTAGAATCCACACAAAAAAATTGTATCCTTAGTCAACTTAACTGAAAAGGAATTATTGGCATAAATGTTAAAATTAAAACAACAAAGATTCCAAAAGGAAGAGAGGAGAAAATCTTTGGGACCTTGAGTTAGGCAAGGATGTCTTAGATACCACGTTCTTCCTCTGCCTATTATAAATGACAGCTACTCATTTTTTTCTCAGAAACAGTCTTAACAAAAGCTATTTAATTATTATGTAGGAAATGGGGACCTCAAAGGACTGAGATCTCATTTGTCCCATGCAATTACTATATATGTTTGCACTTTATTATAGCAGGTCCTACAGTTTGTTTTTTTCTTCCTCATCCATGACCTCACTGTTGTTACTTGTTAGTGACTGCCTTGAAGAATATTTAGAATTCTGTCACGGACTTGTGCTGTGGCCGTTGTCTTCATCTTCAGTTTCCTAAACTCTCTGCTGGTTTGAGAGATAATTGAGTGGGAAGTTCCATCTGCTGGGCTTGCAACTTGAGCGTGCTCTGTCAGAAGATTGCACTCCATGGAAAGCATTCCCCAGGTTCCTCATCTTTTGCTTGCACACAGTAGTACTCTTGAAACAATAGGTGAAGGTTTCATTGCTACTGGGACTCAGCTTTTGGGGGCAGGCCAGCAGGAAAGGTCCAGTGTATTATAGAAATGTTGGCCTAACAACTGACTTCACAAACATAGGCCTCCTCTAAGGTACAGGCACATAAGCAAAATAAGACAATTTCAAAGTAAACCAGTACAAGATATTCTTCAAGGCTATGTGAAACTTCTTGTTTTTATAAAGATTTTGAAGTTTTCATGAAGCCACTCCTTCAAGACTTAACCATGTGTGACACATTGGTACATGTAGTTTGCCACATCCTCAGAGAAGAGACAGAAACGTACCCAGAATGTTCCTCAAGACAGAGCTGGCTTTATGTCAGGAAGAACTTCAGAAAAATGGGCTCTGTGGTTAATAGCGCTGGTTATTAGGGTGGAGCATTAATGTGACCAGCTTTGGGATCTGCCCTGGGGATTGGTGGAGCACACTTCCAGCCTTGTCTGGGTGGGTCATGGGGGTGTGGCCTTGGGATCTCCTTTGTTTTGTGGGTTTTGAATACTGTGTCTTTTCTTTTTTGGCATTTTTTGAGATAAGGTCTCGCTGTGTGGTTCAGGCTGGATTTGAACTATGTGGCTCAGGCAGGCCTTGAACTCAGGGTGAACCTCTTACCTCAGCCTCCCGAGGGCTGGGATTATAGATGTGCGCCACCATGCCCAACTGGCTATGGTGTTTTAGCCATGAGAATGCTGACTGGTAGGGTAGTTTAAGTAGAAATTTGAGTTGACTCTGCTTCATTTTAGGCAAATTATTTAAGCTCCTAAGCCTCTGTTTCTCATTTCTAAAATAGAGAAAACAATCTGTCAATGAAGTAATGATGTGCCTGAACTATTTAGAAGAGTGACTGATATGTAAATGTTCATTGCCATTTTTTAATAAAATTCCTAGTTAGATCACCAGTATTCTTACCTTATTTCCTATATCTCAATGAGACAGGCTGAAAGGAAGGTAAGAAGTTGGTCAAGGTAGGAAGAGATTTTATATATAATGCAAATTTCCTAGTTTGTCTCAGAGTGGGAATAGAGCCAGCCCTAGAGGGGCCAGGCAGGTGGCAGAGAGAAAGTCTGATTTATGCTTCTTGGTTATGGAAACTCTCTCTGTGGGATCTCATCAGAAAAAAAAGGGTGTAGGATTAGATATTTCTTTCTTTTTTTTTTTTTAGATATTTCTTTTCAATGCCATGAAGCCAGTTGTTTCAAATGGATTATGATTGTGGTCTCCTCTCAATGACAGAGTTGGAGCTTTCCAGGGGACAGTGTTTCCTGTCGCTTCTGTTTAACACAGTGGCAAGATGCCACTCATCTGAAATCTCACAGTGGTCTTGGTATTGACTTCAGACTTTTTGACCCAGGGACACATATATTGAATCCTTAATCATACAATCTTTTGACTTTCATCAATATAGCCCTCTTTCTGTGGCCAACAGTTTGGACTGTCTCCTTTTTATTTGGCTTTGTCTTGTTTTGTTTCTCCTGCTTGCACAATGCTAACCTACACTGGTTTTGAAAAAAGCAGGTAGACGTTTTCAAAATCTGTGCTGGGATCTTGGGATTGAAACAATAGATTTATCTGTAGTTTGGGATCCTTTCTTTCTTCAGAGTCTATAATCCATCTTCGGGATTTCCCATCTCTTAATCCTGATGTGCATTCCCAGCTTCAGTTTGCTCCCTGCCTGAATCTGAGCTTGGCTCCTCCTTGCTTCTCTCTTGTGGGCCTTGGCCCCCCACCGCCGACTTCTCCACATGCTGGTGTTCGGGGTCTCCCGCCTCTAACTGGACTACCCTGTAGGGCTCAAGCAGGTACCATCCTGATATGCAAAAGAACAGGTTATTTGTTGGTTTCCTTTTATTAGGCCTGCCAATGAACACCAAAGACGGCCGAACCAGCAGAAGCTAAGAGAGGCCCAGACAGATTCACCCTCACAGCCCTCAGAAGGAGCCAGCCCTGCAGACACCTTGCTGTTCACACTTGTGTCTCGAGAACTGGGAGGCTAGACTGTACACTTCAGTTTTTAAGCCACTCGGCTGGTGGGGCTTTGTCGTGGCAGCCCCAGCACACTAATACAAAGGTGTAAAGTAATACACAGGAATACACAGGAATAAAGTTCAGGACGAAAGCCCAGAAGGGAGTAAATTAAAAGAAAACCATTGATTTTGTGTAGCACAATGACGTGAAAACCAGTTTTCACGACCAGTCTTTTCTCCTGTCTTTCTGATAAACAGGTGATTTTTGCTTATAAAGAAGTGACTTTGCCGCTGAAGCCTCAGTTTTCAGATCTGTCAAATGGGAATAACCCTTGATTGTCTTGCCTCTTCCAAAGTCTGTTACAAGCAATGTGGAAACTGCCAGCTACAGACTGGATAGAAATGTCAGAGAGCGGACGCCTGGTATGACTTTAGTCTAT
>PVJO010014175.1:0-49191 GCA_004026905.1 Hystrix cristata
AAGAAAGAAAGAAAGAAAGAAAGAAAGAAAGAAAGAAAGAAAGAAAGAAAGAGAAAGAAAGAAAGAAAGAAAGAAAGAGAGGAAAATTATTATTGAGAAAAAGCTACATTTGGTCCAAAGGTTAAGGGGGTCTGGATGAGGGGAAGTAGGGCTTAACATTTACTGAAAGGCTGTGCTTCAAACAGTCTCATTTAATCCTATCAATGCCAAGTAGATCAGGACATTACCTGAGAAATTCATGAATCCCCTACCATTTATTCAGATTTTGTTTTTCCTTCATGACATGTCTAGACTTGCACATTCCAGCACAGGCTGAATGGAGAAAGGATTTGTCTGGCAGTCTTCGAGATAATCTGCCTTAATCATGTAATAGGCATCAATGTATTTTTCTCTCCCCAAATTCTACATATCAGTCTGTCTTTTTGTTCTGAGAGAATTATAAATTCCCCAAATGAAAGTTTACACTCTCTGTAGCAAGTCTGAAAAGATACGGAGGTTATGAAAAGATCCTTATGAAAAGATTCTTATGAAATGATCCTTGTGACAAAGGAGGCGGGTGAACAATGACTCAGATAGTCAGGGACAAATGGCTGTAGTGAGGAAAAAGAAAAAAAAAAGATGAAATACAGAGACAAAGAGAACTTAAAAGTCTTTTAAAATTTCATATAGGTTCTAGAAAAACCATAAATTAAGGAAGAGGAATTGTGAATTCAGTTGTTAAATAATCTACATCCCTTGCCCAAGTCTAATTAGTGTTTCCATATTCACTCGACCTTTCCACACACTCTCAAAATTCGTGTTTTCAGTATCATTCATAATTTAGTGATGAATGAAATGTTTTCCTAAAGTGGACTCCAGGTCCATATAGGTCTCATGGACTCCTTTAAAAAGTTCTTACTTAGAACTTGGGAGAAAAGCAAACTAATGTTCTTTAACATACTTACCATGCTCTGAAGTCACATCTTCTCAGAATTCTCTCAAATCTCTGAGGTAGGATTTATTGCTCCAGTCAACTCCTTCTTCCTATCAACCAAAACACTGAAGTTTCTTTCCAGGATTTCCAGTAATTGCCTCACAATTAGGCACAGCCCAACATACCCATTAGGTTGTCACTTTCTACCAGATGTTTTCCAGCTGTTCACAATATTTGTCTGCTAATGCTCTGCCATCTGCCACCTTAATGGTGGCACGATAGGGAATGGATGCTTTGGTGACATTGCTCTTCAAGTTTTAAAGACCTGGCCCATTGCCTCATCCTAGGAGGCTAATGTCTGATACGTACATTTGTTATTGCACTTATTCTACCTTCTAACTAACCAATATGAAGTCAACTGTGACCAGACATATGTGAGCTCTCACTATCACATTGAAACCTGCATTGCTGTTCATTAATGAACACACTCATATCTCATTTCTGGCTATGACGTGTCCTGCCATCAGGATGACAGCTACCATCATTTTGCCATATATATATATGATATATATATATATGGTATCTCCAGTGTGCCAATATGTGCCAATAGTATGCCAGGACAGTAAGCAGATGCATGCCTTTTGTGTCACCTTGCCAGTTATACCTTACATATAGAGATCTTAGGCTTGTTTGCTGTTCTTTACAGCTGAATGGAGACAAATCTTTGCCCTCTGAGATCAACAGTCAGTTATCAGAGTCAAAGTCCACAAAACACAATAGTTACCATGCTTATTTCTAGGGAACATAAATCAGTTTGTAATCTATTTGTATATACTTGAGAAGATTATTGCTCCCGTCAGTTATTTAGAGTAAAGGAAATTATTTTTCTGAAACTATGATTATACTAGATGTCAAATTGGTTAGCTCATAATCCCTTCCAAAGACCCAATGGGAATGGTTGTTATTGGAACTTTAGCAAATACAACAGTAAGTTGAAGGGAACTGATAAGCATACTAATTGCACTATACCTGTCTTCAGGCTTCAGCTCTCTCTCTTTCTCTCTCTCACACATGTATATATTTACATTTTAATATGTATGTGTAAAAATTTTGGGGAAGGTGCTAAGGACTGAATGATGCTAGGCAAGTGTTCTACCACTGAGCTACTTCTTCAGCCCCTCTATTTAAATTTTTGATTTATTAAATTGGATCCCCATTACATCAATAACTCCATGTGTTAGTTTCCAAAACAACACAGGCCTAAGAATAACTTGTTTAAATTATTTGTGCTTCAAGCCGAGAAACAAGCTTTACTTACAGTGTTATAAATAAGGGACTAAAAGAGAAACATCATTCCTACTGACTAAACACATGTTCTCTGGTCACATAAGTAAAAGTTAGTCTCATTCCTACCAACATAAACATCTGTTCTCTGGTCTCATGATATTGATGTATCTTGAATAAATACTCTTTTCTCCATTCTAGGTCATTTTGAACTGGAATTAATAAAAGTATCAATCAGTTGTTTGACAGTGCAATAAGATATCAAACAACAACTTTATGCTTTACTTAAAGCAGCTTATATATGTAGCAACAATGAATGCTATAGTCATGTGGTAAAAGTTCATGCATTTCTACTTTGGTCAATAAATGTAGTTGTTTTATAAACACTCAATGTTTGCAACTTATAAAACTTGATAATATCTTACCAAATATGCTGTAAGAAATGAAGAGAAGGATATTTTAGTTAGCAAAAGATATAAACTAATAACTAACTATAATACAAGGCAGAATGGTATAAAAGAAGTAAGAGTGACATACGGAGGCACTAACAGTTGGTGAGAAATTAGAAAATTCTTCATGGAAGAAGTGATGCTTTGTCTGGGTTTTAATGGATGAACAGAATTTTGGCCAGTAGATAAGAGAAATATACTTAAGCTAAAAAAACAAAAAAGAATTCTTTATAAATGAATCTACCAAACGCTACTGTACTTCATATAAGCACTGCTATTTTGCACCCTTAAGAGTGTTATTTAAGTTTTTGATGCAGTTAATTGAAACCCTACTAGATGCAAATCAAAAGTTTCAACCTTAATTGAGATATTTTGAAAATTGAACCCATTGCTTCAGGCAGGTGCTACATGAGATTCCATTAATATAGGTAATTAACATTAGCCTCTGCTTTAATTAACATGCACACTTTAATTAGCAAAGCATTAACCAACATTAAAAAATCTGATCTTCATGCATCACAAAAAACTGCAAAGTTATTACTACTATGTTATTTTTCTCCAAGGTTCTAAATCACAAAACAGCAATCACTTTTGAAGTATATACCAAATTTAAAATATTAAACAGAAAGATATATACAATATAAATGAAAACTCCATAAACATGAAATAGAATGCTCTTTTCAAAATATAGAGGCATGACTTCCATATTTTAAACATGAATTACATTATAATCTTACAATGATGACTTAGGAGGCAGAAGATTTTGACTTGAAATGCCCCATAGACTGTCACCTTCCTTACATGTAATAAACAAATGACCGTATCAAGCTAACATTATTGATGTGACCATCTATTGCCTAGCTTCTTTTTTTTTTTTTTTGCCTTCCTCTTATCCTTCCCAGGGAACAAACAAAGCACCAGTTGTGAGTGATATTTAACATTAGAGAAATGCGATTGAGATGTCAAACTAGCAAAACTCTCACTTTTTTTTTTTTTTTTTTTGTGCCAGGGATCGAACTCTGGGCCTTGGGCTTTACTAGGCAAGCATTCTAACCACTGAGCTAAATCCCTAGCCAAACCCCTCACTTTTAAAACAATCTATGTTGCCTATTTTATCTTTAAGATCCAAATGAGTTAAAATGCTTCGTTATTGTCAAGCCACATGTGTGGTGGACCACAAACAATTCATTACTAAGTATGCATTTTTGTTAAATTCAGAACTGACTTTCATGCTCTTTTTTCACTATGATCAATTGGACACACCAATTTTTTTTTTTTTTTTTTTTTTTTTTTTTTTTGGTGCAGGGGATTGAACTCAGGGCCTTGTGTTTGCAAGGCAAGCACTCTAACCACTAAGCTAAATCTCCAGCCCGGACACACCAATTTTTAAGTCCTATTCATATGCTATACATTATCTATTTGTATTACATTAATGAAAACATCTTTATTGTATAGAAGTATTATAGAAATGGCACCCATATAGCACACTATTATATTCTTTTGTCTCAAGATATGCTAAAGTTATTGCAAAAACCATAACAAGGCTTTCAAAACAGATATTTACAGAAAAATTGATCGTATCCAACCTAAGCATTGAGAAAAATATTTAGAGCTGGGCAAAGTGAAGCACACCCATAGTCCATAGAGGCTAGGGATGGAAAATCTTTTGAGCCTAAGAGTTCAAAGACCAGCCTGGGTAGCATAACGAGACTTTATCTCAAACAAGCACGCATCAACCAAGAACATTCAGGGACCTAGCAGTGAAGATCAGTGGTAGAGCATTTGGTTAGTGTGTGTGAGACCCTGAGTTTGATTCCCTTCTTCTCTGACAGAGAGAGAGAGAGAGAGAGAGAGAGAGAGAGAGATTTATAACATTGCACGAAAGTAAAAGAACTGTCTCCACTAAATCCATACTGAGTGTAAGGCTGTATTTTAGACATAGAGAAATGTGAAGTTACCACAACAAAAAGCATCCCAAATTTCCTAAGTGGACATTCAAATCCAAACTGAAAATACTAAAAATGAAAGCCATTACACTAAATGTTGGCACAATGGGAGTAAATGGGCTAGGAAGCAGCATTTTAGGATGATCTGTTGTTTTAAGTTATTACTTACTTCCATTAACTTCAAAGAGGGTTGGATTTTTCTCCTGCGTCTCCCTCTGACCATTTCACCCACAACAGCCATCACGGCTCCTCACCAGTCATCATCTTTACTCTTCTTTCTCTGCACTCCTTTTCAGCTAACAAAGTGGAAAATGAATGTTTCCTGGGTTTGCAAAGCCATCTTACAAGCTGTTACAGTGAATTTCTTGGCCCCTTTTCCCTATGGCAAATCAGAACCTAGTCTCCCAGGAGGCCATGCACAAGCTGGCTTTTCTTCCGGAAAAGGCGCTGAGGGCAGTGCCCTGGAAACAGGTGCAAGGGCACGTCTCAATTCTGATTAAATGAATTCAAGGAGCCTTTATCAAATTCTTCTACTCTGTAGATTACATTATGACAAAATTCCTTACATTATAGTGCTGTCATGCCATATTCTTCTCATCAAATGCACTTGGACTTTCAGGAAATGTTCAATCAGGGTAGACAGAAAGAAGCACATTTACAGCCAGAGCTTAAGCAGAAAGGCAACAAAGGAAAGAAAAGGGAAAGGGAAAATATGGAAAATTAAGAATAAATCTGCTCTAATTAGGGAGGGAACAGAGGGGAGGGGTGGGGAAGGGGGGGAGAACCAAGATGCATCATGTACAGGTACAAAATAAATGTGATGAATGTAACCATTATATGTAATGTACCAATACATGTTCTTGGTTTAAAATTTAAAAAAAAAATCCCACAAACCATTTAGGAAAAAAAAAAAAAGAAATACAGGACTTATAATTATGTAACAAACCCTCACAAACACTGTCTCAGTTTTAAAATTCCTAGTAGTCTCCTTAGTGAAGTGCTTCAGAAGTTTAAGAGTACATCAACCACTGAACCATTTGCCTAACTGCCTGTAAATATGGAAGACAATTGCTAAGGAATGAGAGTTTACTTTCCACAACATTCATGTAGTGCCCTTCATTCTAGAGCAGTGTTTCTCATAAAGCAGTCCTCAGATCAGGATCTTCACAGCTGGCTGGAGGGCTCACTAAAATGCAGGTTCTCAGGCCTGGTTAAGATTGGATCAATCATAGTTTCTGGGCTTGGGTCTGTTTTTATCAGGACTACTAGGTGATATCCACACAGAGTAAATCTGGAGACCTACTAATATAGTGAAACCACAACTTCCTACTTATCAAGCCACAGGAAATGCTCATAAAAACGAGCAAATATTCTTTACTTTTCCTTGTTACTTCCTTACAGATTATGTGGGAGAAAAAAACAGGTTTTTTTGAGAGACAGCTTTTATTAACTAGAATCACTTTTGGTAATTAACAAAGTTTAATGGACAGATAATAAGTCGTATGAAATAGATCTATGTTTACATTTAATATATTGGTATAGTCATTCCAGCTATAAATATTGCTTCATAATTACATTTTAAGCATGGTGTTCTCAAATACATTTCTCTTTAAAAAGTTATCTTTTCTGGTATAGCACACTGCTTCTAATACTCCCATTTCACCAATAGATGGCTGAATCTTTATCATGTTTCATGTCAGCCAACTCCTTATGATTTGCAGTGTAATATCTAAAAGAGAGATGTTTATTTTGAGAGGAAACAGATTTATCTTGAGACAGACTTAACATACCTCGATGTTCTTTAGATTTCTGATTATATTCCTTCTGACATGATCACCATAAATCTGGTAAAAAGTAGACAAACTCACCTACTTGAACAAGAGACGGACAAAAAAGAGTTCCCCAGTCTGACTCCAATCTCCTTTTTTAAGTCTTACCCTTTCTTATTGTTCACACAACCTCCTTTGCCAATTTGTCTACTCATCCTTGATTCCTGAATAACAGGATATTCTATCCTTAAGTCTTTGCAAGTACAAAGCTCCCGCATAAAACATAATCTGCTCTCTTCAGCGAAACCAAAAATTCCTCCAAGGACCAACACAAACACCTCCTTCATTTCCCAGTTACAATTTATGATTCTGATGGTGTGTCATGTGTCACAGATCACTTTGCAATGTCAGAGGTCTACCTGCTCGAATGTGTACGTCCCAGCTTCCTTAACAAAACTTGAGCTTCTAAAGTCAGGGTATCACAGAACCTTTATAATATAATTTCAAGTCAGGAACTGTGATGCCCCCTTCCTTATTCCTGTTGCCCAGAATTGGTTTTGCTATTCTTGGTCTCTTCTGGTTCCAGATAAATTTCATGATTGCCTTTTCTAATTCTGTGAAGCATGTTATTGGAATTTTATTGAAATTGTATTAAATCTGTATAGTAATTTAGGAAGTATGGCCATTTTCACTATGTTGGTTCTTCCTACCTACAAACATGGCATATCATTCCATTGTCTGAAATCCCTTTCAATTTCCTTTTTTAGAGTACTGTAGTTTTCAATGAAAAGATCTTTTACTTTTGTTAGATAGATTCCTAAGTATTTCATTTTTTTGGATACAATTGTGAAAGGAATATCTTCTGTTATTTCTTTCCCAGTGAGTTTGTTATTGGTATATAGGAATGCTATTGACTTTTGGGTGTTGACTTTGTTCCAGCTACGCAACTGAATTTAGTTATTAATTCTAGAAGTTTTTTGATGGAATTCTTGGGGTCGTCTATGTAAAGTATCATGTCATCTGCAAGTAATGATAGTTTAACTTCTTCCTTTCCTATCATTACTCCTTTTATTTCTTTCTCTTGCCTGATTGCTCTGGCTAATGTTTCTAAAACTATATTGAGTAATAGTGGTGATAGTGGACTGCCTTGTCTTGTTCCAGATTTTAGTGTGATGGCTTCAAGTTTCCGACCATTTAGTGTGATGTTGGCCGTTGGTTTGGCATAGATGGCTTTTATCAAATTTAGATATAGACTGTCTATTCCTAATTTCTGTAGGGTTTTTATCATAAATGGGTGTTGGATTTCATCAAATGCTTTTTCTGCATCTATTGAGATGATCATGTGATTTTTGTCTTTGATTCTATTGATATGGTGTATTACATGTATTGATTTGCATATGTTGAACCATCCCTGCATCCCTAGGATGACTCCTACTTGGCCGTAGTGTAAATTCTTCTTGATAATACATTGCATTCTGTTTGCTAGTATCTTATTGAAAATCTTTGCACCTATGTTCATTAGAGAAATTGGTCTGTAGTTCTCTCTTTTGGTGGGATCTTTTTCTGGGTTTAGTATCAGGGTAATACTTGCTTCCAGGAATGATTTTGGAAGTACTGCTTCCTTTTCAATTTCATTAAAGCGTTTGAGGAATAGTGGTATTAGATCCTCTCTGAATTTCTTGTAGAATTCAGCTGTGAAACCATTGGGACCTGGGCTTTTCTTTGTTGGTAGGTTTTTAATTACCTCTTCAATTTCAATGGCTGATATCCGGTTATTTAGAATATTTATCTCTCCTTGATTCAGTTTTGGTAACAGCATGGTATTGGCACGAAGACAGACCTGAGGACCAATGGAACATGCTAGAAGATGCAGAAATAACTCCAAACACACTCAAATGCCTCATCTTTGACAAAGGAGCCAAACACTCTCACTGGAAGGAAGAAAGCCTCTTTAATAAATGGTGCTGGACAAGTTAGCTTGCCACATGCTGAAAACTAAAACTAGATACATGTCTCTCGCCATATACTAAGCTAAAATCAAACCAGATCAAAGATCTAAACATTAAAACAGAAACACTAAATCTACTGCAGAATAAAATAGGAAGAACTCTTGAAGATATAAGGGTTAGAAAAAAATTTATGAATAGAACTCAGAATGCACGGAAAAAATACAAAGAATCAATGCTTGGGACCACATCCTATTAAGAGGCTTTTGCACAACAAAAGAAATTACTAATAGAGTGGGGCAAAAAATCACAGACTGGGAAAAAAATTTTGCCAGCTGTCCCTCAGACAAAGGTCTAACATCCAGAATATATAAAGAACTAAAAAAAATCAAACCCCCCAAATTTAAAGACTCTATCCCAAAATGGGCATCTGGAATGAATAAACATTTCTCAGATGAAGAAATAAAAATGGCAAATAAATATATGAAAAAATGTTCAACATCATTGGTCATTCGAGAGATGCAGATCAAAACAACACTAAGATACCATCTCACTCCAGAAAGAATAGCTATTATCAAGAAATCAACCAATAACCAAGTGCTGGCGGGGCTGCAGGGAAAAAGGAACCCTCCTGCACTGTTGGTGGGAATGTAGACTGGTCCAACCACTGTGGAAATCAGTATAGAGATTCCTCAGAAAACTACAACTAGAGGTTCCATTTGACCCAGCTATTCCTCTGCTTGGTATCTTCCCAGAAGAATTAAAATCATCATATCACAGTAATATATGCACAACCATGTTCATAGCAGCACAATTTGTAATAGCTAAGTCTTGGAAACAACCTAAATGCCCAACAACTGATGAATGGCTAAAGAAGATGTGGTTTTTCTACACAGTGGAGTACTACACCATCATAAAAAAGGATAAACTAGAGTTATTTGTATGTAAATGGATGTTCCTTGAGAACATACTCTTAAGTGAAATAAATCAGACATTTATCAGTACACATCGAATTGTTTCTCTGATATGAGAAACTATAAATGTAAATAAGGACACAGGGGTATAATAGATATTATGTTAAAAAAAAAGAGAGAGTATTCAAAAGAGAGGAGAACTAGATAAAGGAGATAAAGGGGAGAAGCGGATAAAGAAGAAGGTTAAAAGACAAGTAAGATGAAAGGGAAAAAAATAGAAAAGTGTAAATAAACTTGTTGCAAATATAGAGGCGTGGGTGAATGGAAGGGAGGGGAGGGGAAGACGAGGAAAAGCCAAGATACATCATGTACAGGTACAAAATAACCATGTTGATTATGATCATTATGTATATAATGTACCAATACATGTTCTTGGTAAAAATGAAAAAAAAATAAATAAAGTCAGGCTATCTCCCAAAGAATTTAGGACTGTTTCTTACACTTCAGAGTTACCTGAAAACTTGATGTCATCATTTAAAAACATTTATATTCGTATTTAAAAGATCTAATAATAAAATGTTCTAATACACTATAAGGTTTAGTCTTTAGGTTTAGTCTTTAGTATGGGTTACATCTTTTACCTACAATCTAGTAAAGAAATTAGATACAATTTCACATCATTCACAGGAGTTACCAAGGCAGAAGGAGAATACTAGAATGTTAATAATTACATACACAGGGCCTTTACACTTTAACTCAAATAAAACTCATTTTCTGGTGATATAGTCATCTCTGCCACAGTCAACTGTTTCACAGTCAGATCTACAGCTTTTTCAAGCTTTTTCTGATAGTCTGTATTTCTAATTCGATAATTTTACCCATTGATACTTTATTCCCACTTAATTTTTCTGAATTTAATGCCTCAGTTTAGATTTTCTCGTGAAAATATTTTACAACACGTGAAACAAGATTGAAGTTGCAATTTCTACATAAATTAATTTGTGAACTTACATAGATCCTTACAACATGATTCTTTAGTATACTTTATATATTATATAAAAATAGCTGTTTCATAATATTTCTAATTGTGTGTAAGGTATCTTTATAAAAGACACTAAGGGTGGTATGTCTTACTTTAATTAACTCACTACATTTTGTTTTAAGAGGTTTGTTGCAGTTTTGATTGGGTTCCTCTCAATCCACTTTCTCACAAAAGAGAAATTTCTTATTTTAGTGAATGCCATTTCATTCCATGAAAGAACATCCCCTAGAGGAGCCCTTAGGGTATCATAAATACGCTGTGGGATTGCGTCAAAAAAACACACCCAGAATGTCAGTGATGCAGCCTTGAGAGTCCAAATTATGTAAAACTAGAGTTTGTAATGGCCTCACAAAGTCCCTAGTCAGTTACAAATGATATACCAATATTAAATAGAGCATGACAGTTTTTTGAAAAAGGAAATTATAGAACAGATATATAGCTGCTAAAAATCATGGGCATTTTATAGGGCAAAGTCTCATTTTTTAATAAAGATCTGAAATAATGACTTTAAGTTTGAGCAATTAGGAAGAGTTAAGGTACAATGGTTTCAAATTAGACTTGTACATATGGCAGAAAAACCCAAATGGCCCAACACAGACGTCTTCTGGTTTGCTATTCTGAGTCTGCACGGGTTTTTAACAAGCAGAAACCTGGAAATTGCCACTCATTCAAATTACATGAACATGAAACGATGGAATTCAATTACTCTGTTTTTTTACGGAACATATCAATTTGTGATCATAAACAAAAATGAAGCAGTGTTTTCTTTGCTTTAGTTTTGCTAACACGGGGATCAGAGAAAGCAAATGAACAAATACAAACTTGTTACTTGATAACTACTAACTTCATTATGCCCTTCCAGATAAAAACTATTATTCCCATTTTATAGATAAGAAAACTGACACACAAACCTTATTGATTGATTAATAAAAGGGAAAAATGGCCAAATGTCATAACTAAACTTTCAACAGTAGAATATCTAAATTGAGGTTTAATATTACAAATTAATAGAGCAACTCTTCCAAGCTTTAAATGTTGTGGCATGAAAAGTTGCATGGAGTAAATGGATACTGGATTTAACATTTTTAGAGATGTGCATTCATAAAGAGGAATGGGAAGAAAATATCAAGGGAGGAGAAAAGTGAAAAAGCTCAGAGGACAGCAGTAGAGTTGTAGCCCAAATAGAGAGTCTCGTTGATTGGAAATAAAAAAATAATTTGGTGTAATAACTGGCAGTATCTTTAAAGAAATGGCATTTGATTTAATCCAACAGGTAATGATCATAATGCATGTCATTCTTTAAAGAATATTTTGTGCTCTTATGAAGATCAGAAGGTTAAAGAATGCTCCAAAATAACCCAGTTCCCTGACATTCTGAGTTCCCAAGAGAAAAGGAAAATTGATGTCAGAGGTAGTGAAGTAAACTAGACATGAAATGTCTAGACTCCTATGATAGCTACGGAAACATAAAGACCTGATTCCAAGAGGTTTTTTTTTTCTTTTTTTTTTTTTAAGACTCAGCAGTATTTGGTGGCTGATGAGAGAAGAGTGAAAATTACTTTCAGCCTCTATTGCTGAGGACTTTGGAAAATAATGCCAGGATAATGATAGGAAAAGTGGAAAAGGAAGAAATAAGCAGTTGTTATGGGAAGTCTTAGTTGTCAAGAGCAGTCAGTTGGCAATCTTGCCCAGCATGGTGGTGTACACTTATAATCCCAGCTACCTGGGAGGCTGAGGCAGGAGGATCACAAACTCAAGGACAGGCTGGGCAGTTTAGTGAGACTCTTTGCCAAATAAAATGGTTAAAAGTATAGCTCAGTAGTAAAACACTTGCCTGGCCTACATGAGGCCCTAATGCCAACAACCAGTTACCCAGTACCATACAAAACACACACATACACGCGCGGGCACACACACACGTGCACACACACACACACACACACACACGCACACACACCATTGGCTATATTCTACAGGCAACTGAAGACAGATCTATATAGTATGGAAACTAGACAGAGCCTGAACTAAAGATCTGGCCATCATTCCTGATGGTGATGGTTAAAATCATCCCAAATGATAAAATTCCTAAGGGAATATGTAGATAGAGAGAAGAGTAGATGACCCAGACCTCATGGTCAAAGGGTGGCAGGGAAAAGAATACTCATTCTAAAACAAATTAAAGATGTAAGAGGACTAAAAAAAAAAAAATCACAGTGCCTTGTTAACAATCTCAATTAGACATGGATATTCTACAGTACTCAAGAGGTACAACTAACCCCTGTTGTGCTTTGAATGAGGTGTTTGCTCCAAAATTCATGTTGAAATTTAACAAAGCAACAATATTAAGAGGTGTGTCTTTTGGGAAGTTATTATGTCACGAGGGCTTAGCACCCTTTAAAAATGATAGAGGTTGAAAGGAGTGCACTCTAGCTCTTCTAGTCCTTTGGTCACGTAAGGACAGACATTCTCCTCCAAAGAATGCAGTAACAAGGCACTCTTGGGAGCAGGAACTGACCCTTCACCAGACCCCAAACCTGCAAATGTCTTGATCTTAGACTTCTTAGCTTCCAGAACTGAGAGAAATAAATGTCTGTTCTTTATAAATTACCAAGTCTCAGGCACTTTGTCATAGCAGTACTAAGACAATCCCGAATAGTATAAAGCACACTATCTGTCCACTATGAGGACAAAGAGCCATTCAAAAAAACTTAGAGAATTGCAGAAACCATTAAACCCATGATCCATGCTGGTGTGACACATACAATAAGCATGGATACCTTGTTTAAGGATTAAAAAGTATCTGGGAATGTGGAGTAGTACTCAAAGCAGATGCTGCATAGTTTAAAGTGTGGGCCTCTGGACTGTCCCGGCCAGGAGACATGAAAATACATGTTAAGGGCAAACAGGGACTACTGGAAAAATTCCTATGAATAGTCAGTATGAAGAGCACCAAACAATCTGTATAAGTACCAAGGCCCTCTGTATCCCCATACAGCCACCTCTATTTGCTTCCCTATTCCAAACAAAGGTAGAATAATTAGGGGTCATGGATGATATTTTTCCTTTTTTTGTCTCACCTTATGGCTTAGAATAAGCAAATTTTATAATCCTCTTTGGTGAGTCACAGGATTACATTAAAAATATAAAATAGAGAAAAATGAATTCTTGAAACTTTCTCATCTAAACAAACCTTCTTAATAAGTTTTGTTATTTTCTCAAAGTATTAGAAATTTATGCACAGTCTAGGTGAATATAATAACGCTGATTTTACTATTATTCCACTTTCATGGGGAACCCCAGGTCCAACTAAAATACATTTCATCTGGTAATTGATTTCCTTTTAAGGTAACATGAGTTTTTGTTTGTTTGTTTGTTTGTTTTTACGGTAACATGAGTTTTTAAATTAGTTTTATTTAGCACTCAAAAGTTAGAATGATTCACACGGGAATGTCTCTAAAAAGACAAACTACCATAAGATATGTTAGGTTTCTTGGACAATACACAGCTAAAGTGACTTAGTAAAAAGTACCACAGGGCTGGGGATTTAGCTCAGTGGTTACAGTGCTTGCCTTGCAAGCACAAGGTCCTGAGTTTGATCCCCAGCACCAAAAAAAAAAAAAAAAAAAAAGTACCACAAAGTAAATTGGATGTACTCACTTGAATTACATACTACTTTAACATATCAGGAGCTTCATTTTAGAAACGAAGACCAAGACCCCCAAATAGGTTATCTTTTCAATCTCTGAAATTTATACCCATGAGACAAACTTAAACTACAAAACAGAAAATAAAATTTTGATTAATTCAACATCTATGTTAGGGAAATGAAAAATAAGAGCCTTTCTCATGCTCTGATTTTAAAACCTACCTTCATAAAACATGAGCAGGGCGTGTTGTTTAGAGAAACCCAGTGTCACTATCAAAACAAAAAACTTTACAGCATGCGCTTTGGGCCTTTTCTTCGCTTGTTAAACTGACTTAAAAATCACTTAACAAACCAGCTGGCAAACCTAGCTCAACAACTAACCAGCTCTTACTATTTAAAATGATTCTTATAAGACACAAGTTACTTATTTACTTCAAAAAAGGGCTATATGAAACTAAACACAAATTATTTAAAGTGACTTGCCTACAATCGCATATTTGTTCCATATATGTATCCTAAAACTTACACTTTTTCATTTATATTTATAAAAAAGAAATAAATCATAAGATTTGTAGTAAAGAAAAAATCTAAATGTCTCTTTAAATTTATAAGTCATAAACACAAAATAAAAATAAAATTACCTTGAAATCTCTTGTAGTCTTTTAGTTCATATCTTAAAAACATAAAGAAATTTAATGAAAACTTTGTAGCACAATTAAATGTAAAATAAGTTTTAACATGCATTTTCCTGCCAACTGGCATACATAATAGAAAAATGGTAGAGAATAGGTTAAACAGTCTAAAAGGATTTTAACCTTAAATTTGACAGAAGTTAAATGGCCGTGACATTGGGTTCTTCTGCTTTATTCCAGCTAGTAATCCACCCTCAAAGTTCCTGTCAGGTAAATGACCTTGTATTTCATTAACTGATAATTAAATGGATTTATTCCACTAACGGTTTTAATTAAAATGCTAGAAATATTGATTACCCCTCTCATCCTTATTCCCCCAGATGAAAAAAAGGTTTTAGGAATGTTTATTTAGAGAAGACAGAGAATTAAATTAGATTGAATCTCTATGAGACCCAAAGACTGGTTCTTTCATTTCTGCTGCTCAAGCAGAAAAAGGTTTCAATTTTTTGATGTTTGATTAATTATTTTGAAATCCATTTATGCTTACCTTGGTGTTTAATTAAAAATGTCATTTTTAGCATAATTAAATTGGCTATCTGTGGAAGACTAACTTCAAACTTATATTTTAAAAATTCGATGCTTTTTTTTGGTAAAAGAAACTTTGTAGTTATTTGCTTTTTCAGTAGCAGTGCTGCCTCATGAATGAAGAACGAAGGCGAGCTAGAGCTTAATTGGATTTCCTACATTTGAATATCAGGCCACATACGCTTAATACTAGTCTAAGTTTACTTGGCTGTGCGCTTTAATCCATTAGTGATTCATTCATTCTAACAAACATAGAATATGCTCTTCCGAATGTGTTGGATTTCATAGTATTTACACTGACAAAATGTACCTCATAAAAACTGTCTTCAGCATGCCTGAATGCTTTTCCACAGCACCAATTCAACTAAGTTAAGATACAGTTTCTACTGTCAGTTCTGTCAAAGCACACGCAGGCAACTGGAAACCATTTTCACTAAACATTAGAACTGATAATGACAGAGTAGGAAGCATAATAAACTGAGCAAGAGAACCCAGCCCTTCCTGCCTGGAGGTTCCCCACCAAAAGGAGCGTCCTCATAAGCACTCACCAAAAAGGCAGTTATGAAAATGATCACCATTATTATTTACAAAATAGTGCTAAGATGCTAGTTTCCAAACAGGCAAACAGGAATTCACAAGAAAGCCACAATCTAAGAGATAACTAATGGAAATCAAATCTCATTTAAGAATGTTAAATTTTGTTGAAGTTTTTAAACCAAAATCAGCTCCAGTCAACATATATTCCTAAAACATCTTTTAAAACAATTCCTTCTAAATCTCCATTTAGCCAAGTCTGGGCCATAATGCATAGTTCTGGCTTGCTGAAGTCACAGAAATGAGAATATACGCAATTCTCATTCTTTACGACTACTGAGACCTCAAGAACAAACAGCGGTCATTTGCATTATTTTAAGAGGAAAGATAATAAAGGGGAAAAATACTGATCTAAAGACTCCAGATAAATTCCTATTTTCATGCAATTCGATATATCACAGTTTGTCCTTTTATAGCTTGATAGTACACATTTTTATGGCACACTTATGTACTTTCCCTTGTGATAGAGAAAGGCAATATATGCTTATAATACTTTGAATTCTTCAATTAATTTCAGAAAATATGCTGAGTGTGTTTGTGCTCTGATTAACAAGGTATATTTCATAGAGCTGGGCAGAACAGAACCATGCTGGCCTAATGTTCCACAAATACAAAGTTCTTAGCTTCGAGCACCCAATATTATGTAACACTGATACCCACTGCTAGATTTTAGCAGTCCAATTTCAATACTGTGGAGTTTTTTAAAGACTGTTATAAATCACTGGTGCAACTTCATCCTGTCTTATAGAAGAATTTCTTAGTCAAAGCTTTTGCCAGACAGCTGCATTCAAAAGCTGAGACTATCACTTACAATCTACTCAATCTTCCTATTAAAAGCTAAGGAAAAAGAGTTGAACATTTTTATTTGCAAAAAGAAAGTGAGCATGATTTTAAAGTCTTATTTTTCTTACCAATAAGAGGAAACATACATAGTCACATACCTCAGTGTTCTCATCTACAAAATGGGAATGATGACTAACTAAGGGGAAAGATAATTCTTCTCTAAAAGCACTGGCATCTGCAGATGTGAAGACCAATGAATATCATTTGCAAAATGGTAATTACACCAGAGATTCTGGTTTGCATAGAAGAACAAAGACTCAGAGATAAGGCATGTTGAATTATTATAGTTGAAAAATGTCAACATTTATAATGATAAAAGCAGGGTTTATCATAATGCCTAACATTTCTAGTATTTAAACAACAACTTGTCAAGATCACCAATAGTTCTATCACATAAATTTACTTTCTTGACTACTGCTTTTTCAGAGAGTGACGTAGTGTGCCCTCAGATATATACGAAAATATTTTCAAGACACCAGTATAATTTTAGTGCCTTTCCTGTGAACTTTAAGGAACTAGCCAAGATGAATAACTTCATTTTTAACACTGATATATGACATATTTTAACCTGTCTACATACAGAAGTAGTGCTGTTAACAATTGCAACTTTCTTCAAGTATGCTATGAATCACTGTATTCCTTTTCCCTTTTTTCATGCACCATTGCCACTATCTTACCTTCAGCAGTTTTGCTAGATTTCAATGAAGATGGAACTAGAGGGCACACATTAGAATTTTATATCAGTTCAAGAAGGGGAGAAAAGAAAGACATATGAAGCCAGAATGACATTCATTGAAGGTTCCCTAGGGAAGATAACACATGTTTTTGTCTCTCACCTGCTAGGCATGCTAAATCAGTGCAATGATAAGCTAATTTATGAAATATATTTCATCGAAACCAGGACATCTTTACTGTTGCTAGCTCAGTCATCAGAATTTCAGAAATAATGGCAGCCTCAATTTTAAAATGTAGAAGACTTGAATTTTCTGATATAATGTTTGTGTTTCTAACTAAATTGTTACCACGCAGTTGCTTAGCCTAAACTCAGAATCTCTACCCCTGTGTCTCTGAGACTTAGCCTATCGCTGTTGAGTACCATTATTTTTTATTTCATTGTCAAATCCTTTTGGGGACTCCAAATACACATAAATATATTTGTTATACATTATTATAAGTTCTTTATGTACAACTGTCATTTAGTTCTTTAAATGATTCTTTACAATGCTTTGTAACTCAAATCTCCAAACTTGGCTTTTTAACGTACTTTTTCAATGCCTGGCCTTTACTCACTTTTTTTTTTTTAGAACTATAACTTTAACAAGGCTACCAGGCAATCACAACCAGAAGAGTGGGCCTAGAGATGACAGAGGTGACTCCAGAGGTATGTGCTTCAAGTTTCTGGGTGGTCACCATAAAAATACAATGCTAGCGGGATAGCTCCTTAAATGAATCCTGTTTCATTAGCAATAGAGCAGATCGGTTTTTATACAATCAATGCCTTCTCCAAAAAGTAGCAAATTAAATGTGGATCAAATTAAAAGCATCTAAGCATAAAATTAGAGTCAAAATAAGAATTTTCCATTAAAAAGTGCTATTCTGGCTGTCAGATATTTTCAAAGCTTCCTCCTCATCATGCTCTAGTCTTTCCACAAGATTCCCCAAAATTATATGTAAACAATGTCTGATTCTCTTACCATCTACTTGCTCCTCCTGCCAGGTTTATCTGAGTTCAACACAGTCCTGTTTGAAACATAGGAACTCATCAACACAGGAGTGAGTTCCCCTGTCCAAACACTAGACAGTGCCATCAAGAAACTCACAGGGTAGGAGGAGGCCAGTTATAAAAGAGAGAGATTGTCTGTTTACCCACAAATATATTGGCAATCAGCAATGATGGGAAAGGAAATTCAGCATACATTACTGGTAGCTTAATGGCATTTAAATAACATATTCAAGGTGGAAAATTTTCTCAGTACTACCCTGATATTTTAAGTGTGTTCTTTTTAGAATAAAACAACTCTGCCTAGTCTTACATATACAATTAAATAATTTGTATAAATAGGTTATTTACTTAATAACAATTTTATAAGCATAAAGTCAGAATTTAATTAGAGTCTAATTTTTTGAAAGTAGGTCCCTATCAAAAGTAAATATTATTTTTATTTAACTGGATTAAAACACCATCTTAAGTTATGTGCATATGCCTGTTTCACAACCAAGATGATAAAAGATTTATGTTTGTTATAGAAGTAAATCCATAACTGAGAACTTACTGTTTTGTGTTTGAATGGTCTATGAATTAAAGTAAACATTCCTGCTAGTCTATCAAAGACCAGAAACATCTTGATAGATTTTTAGAAAAGAGGAGGCCTCTCTTGACAAAAACAGAAGGGAATTTTATTAAGCAATCACATGGAGAATGATAGCACCTTTTGGGTTAAGGAATCAGGGGCAGAGAGAAGACTAAAAATAAATTATATATATAGGGAAACATTGATGTTTCAGTATGTGAGTGTTGGTGAGGAGGGTGTATAGAGAAAAACAAAACAGAGGCAGAGAAAAATGGAGAAGTTAAACGAAATTTTTTAAAAAACCTTGGTTCTCAAAATACAATAGAGAGGCTGAGGATTAGCTCAGTGGTTAGAGTGCTTGCCTCACAAGCACAAGGCACTGAGTTCGAGTCGCAGCACCAAAAAGAAAAAAAATACAGTCGAGAAATAATGCAATCCAAAGCCTTGTTGTATAGACTTTATAGACTTTGTGCCATTTTATAGAAAAGTAGAAAAAATATTTCCAGTATTTAAAACCTTTCTTACTTCTTAGGTTAGCAGAACTCTCTGGAACATCCTAGAAACAAAACCCCCTGGGCAGTACTTACAGAGAGATCAAATGGATATCTCGAGGAACCAGTTTTATGTTAGTTTCTTTGCTCCAAGGTCACCAGACATAAGCTAGCCAGGTTAGAAATTACTGACAGATTTTTTTTTTTCTATTGCTGGCCTGGAAATACTTGATAAGAGAGTAGAAATGACTTCCATAAGGATAGTATTTGACAATAGTTGGAGTAGTAACTTATCATTTCTAATACCTCTTCAAATTCTGAAAGAGTAATCCCTACTCCATCTGGACTCAGATCTGTGTGGACATTGGAGTTAACAATCCTGTATATCTTTCTATGGCAAGTAAAAGATCACTAAACTAAATCAGACCATTTAACATCAAATGATCTGTTGGAAATGGTTTAATCTAGTAAACATCTCATCCTCAAGGGTATGCAACTGAGTAGCTTTTATAAGCGAAAATTGTGTGCTCTGTGTATATGTGTACACTTAAGAGATAGGATTCATCAATATTTTGGTGCATCAGGTGAATATATCTGTGAAGAAAGGGAAAGAAGCAATAACTACAGTCAGCATTGTAGCATATTTAAGCCTATTAATTAAATCTTAAAATGAAGAAGTCTACATTGTTAATTCCTATCAGATAACTTTGTTCTGAAAAAGAGCATTATGTGACTAAAAACCAAGTTTAGTGCAGTTCAAATATTCACCTACATAACAGACATGTATTTTGTTTCTCCATGATGAGAAAGAGCCTAGAGAAAACATGTCTTTTTCCAATAACTCAAATGTCTTTAAGAAAAAGGAAACATATTCACAAATCAAGAGAGAAAAAGGAGGGAGAAAGGAGAAAAGGAAGAGGCTAAAGAATAAAGCAAGTAATGGGGTTGGGGGTTTAGCTCAGTGGTTAGAGCGCTTGTCTCACAAGCACAAGGCCCTGAGTTTGATCCCCAGCACCAAGAAAAAAAAAAAGCAAGTAAATTAAGGAAAGCAATAATGAAGAAAAGAGGCAGGCAGGAAATACCTTTTTCAACATAATATCCATTCTGGTAGATAGGTTTTACCATCCACTCCTATTTTCTACTTTCAGGGTTAGATTTCAAACATCTGCTAGGACAATACAATGGCAAGACAGTCCCTTTTAGGAGCTTCAAAGCATTAACCCTGCTTACTATATTTGTTTCCTAAGAGTTATATGGAAATGTGCAGATTTATTATAGTTATCCTACTAAGTAAGTCTCAGTTTATCCTTTTTCTACTGTCATGAAACTGTTCATCCTAATGAAAAAAATTATAATATTATGTGAAATTTTAATGGTATTGCTAATATCATATCGCCATATGGTATTCCCACGGCATAGTAGTAACATTGGTATACTTTAACTATGCTTCACATATACATTTATATACACAGAGGCATATGCATTTTTAATGGGATTTACCTGCATAATGCTAATGGGGAGTCATACATGTAAATTCTTGTGCATCAAAATGAAAATATATCTCTATATATTTTCAAATAAGGTTTCTTGGGAGTTCATTTAATGTTTATGAGGAATTCGTTTATATTTGCGACCGATTCTAATTGTCTGACAGTCATAGCATGTGGAGTATTTTTTAAATGCTGCATCTATAGTGAATGAATGGAATAACTATGTTCAAATTTGTTGCTTGCCTCTCAGCTCATTTAAAATTGAGATGCCTACTTTTAAGGGTATTTTCCTGGTATTAAAAAAATCAAGTTTGTGAAAGAAAAAAATATATACAGCTGCCAAGTATATACAAGTTCAAAAGTTTTTCTACTGCCTGAAATAGAGATGCGAGAAATTATATTAAAGTTTTAAACAGAAACAGAAGTTTTCAGATAATGTAGATCAAAATCTATTAGAGATAAAATTGTTTTGACAAAAACTGTGTAAATACAATGCCACTAGCTGCAAGCCTATTATTGAATGCAAGTAGAAAATAAGAATAGCACTCCTGAAGGGGCATTGGTAAAGTGACACAAAATAAACACAGCCATTTCAGTATAATTTTTCACATTAATTATGTTCTCTTATCATAGATGTATAACTAGCCAAGTATAACAACAATAACAAGATAGTACTGAAGTTATTTTGCAAACAGGAAAAAGCAAATAAAATAATACTGATATGCTAGTTATTAGATTACTACCCTTTTATCTTGTGAAATAGCTTCCCTGAACAAAAAGACTATATTAATCATTTCTGTTCCCCTAAGTAAATGGTATTGCATTTCTGAAAAAATAATGTTAACAGGCTTTTCCCTTAAAGATACCTTCATTTATTTGCTGATTTGCCATCTCTAAATCTCCAGGTACTGAGAACATTTTCAAAGACAATACTTCTAGTTTAAGAACATTGTCCAACCCCCGTTCAAACAAAATCTCCTAAAACATATTCTCCATTTTCCTTAAGAAGAACACTTATACTCTGTAATTTATAATTTGATCCAGAAATTACCCATAAATTCCACCACTTTTATTGTCCCTTAATAAGCTGTCCTTTCTTCGAGTTCCAATTATGCTCTCCATTACTTCTCATTGCGTGGAATATAGGGACCACAGTGAACTTAACCAATCTCTATCGGTAGTCTTCGATATGTGTTCATTATTCTTAGAAACAAGCCCAAAGCTGAACTCCAGTAGTCTTGATAAACATAAATCTTTCACTTTTTACTTATAAGACAGCAAGATACTCTCTTTGTCTTTGCCCAGAAGATCTTAGCTTTCTGATTTTTTGTGTTGTACATTATTGTACATTCCATTTCTCCAATTTATGTATTTTTTCTTCTCTTGCATTCAGATCTACCTTTCTGTACATGAAGCATGCCAGATTTAATTAAATGCACACCTGATTACTCATTACCATAACAGATAGGGAATGAGCACATTTTTCTTTATTAGTCCAAAAACATAATGTTCAGTGAAAAAAAAAAAAAACACAAGAACTTTCCAGAGAGAAAAGAGTAGTTATTTATTTCTTCTGCATTCCCATTAAAAATAGTACCCATTATGCACCTTGCAGAAATCTGAAGATCCTCTGAATAGTACATACAGGGACAGAATTTATGGAAACATGTCACCAAAAAGTCATCAGGGAAATGGCAACAGCTAATGATCCCGTACTATTTCACATCCACAAACTTGTTTATACATTTCTGTTTGTAATTTTTGCATACATGCTATTGTAGTACACTTTTTGTTTGTATATTTCTGTAACACAGAGTTCCAATAGCGATTACATAGATTATTAGAAGCAGTATTTCTGTGTCATGTGTGAGTCATATTGTTTTAGTTACTTTTCTCTTGTTGTTGGGACAGAATACCCGACACCCAAAGTTAGGAGAAGAAAGGTTTATTAGCTCATAGTCTGCAGAGGTTTCAGTCTATAGTCCGCTGGGTCCGAGGCAGGGCGGCATGGCAGAGGCAGGGCGGACCGGCAGCAAAGTAAAGTGAGGAATGCAAGGAATGTAGGCAGGGAATGCAAGCAAGCAATGCAAACAAGCAGCTAATTAGCCTCTTCCTGTATCTTTTATCTAGGCTACCTGTCTCCAGGGCGGGTAGCACTCCCACCCTTAATTTTAGTTTCACATCCTTGATCCCAGCAGAACCATGCCAAACCGATCAGTGGATCAATTTAGTAATCACACACTCCAGATCCAGCTATCTCTTACCACATGAGGCTTTGGGGGGACATCTAGACACAAGCCATAACACATATCCTCTGAAGTTCAGCATTTTTAAGGTTTAGAAACTTGTTCTCTGTGAAAGTTAATAGGATACTAGACTATACCACTAAATTTAAGACTATTAATCAATTGAGGATTATCTGGGAGGGCTAACATGAACACAGCTAAAAGCAAGATGGTCTTCATTCAAAATGTGAGGCATATATGGAATAACTGATTTATTTTAATACTTGATTAGAACAAATATTTATGTTTTCATTTTATTTAAGTAGACATTTATAAACTGTTATAAAAGAAAATTTTTCTTTTCATTCCCCTTAGGTTAGAGATGAAAAGAATAAAGAAGTCATGTTGAAGAGAAAATTAGAAGGTCAAGGATCCCAAAATGAAATAAGGGAACTCGATCTTCTCTAAGGCCTAAATGCAAGCTCTGGAGTGATTTTAAAATGTTTTTAAATGTTTTTAAAAAATGATTTAATATAGCGAGTTGAGATACATTACATTAGATATAATTAGACCTAGACAGGAAAGGTGGTTCTGAGAAGCTAATGAAATATCATTAAGGTTGAATATAAGATTGTTGATTAGGATAAAGCTAATCCTGATTAGGATAAACAAGATAGACGCTAGAGATCTTATTTTTCCTCTTATTTATTTATTTTATGAGTGAAGAAGAAGTACGCTATCTTGCCTGGAGTGAAAAGGAAAAATAAAGAATATTATTACTTTTACGATCTGTTAGTCTATCACAATAATGTTTTTCCCATTTTATTTTTGCAAAGGCATTTGCCTTGAGATGTATCTCTGTTAAAGTAAAAGATATGAATAAAAATTGAATTTACTCGCTGCTTCACTGAAAGGCCCCAAGCAGTCCGGCTGCTCCTACCTCCGGACCTCACCACACCTTGCTCTCCTTACACTCTTTGCTTCAGGGCTGCTGTCTTTCGTCAGACCTAGATTCACCAGTGCTGTCTTGTCTTGTAAGTAGTTTTCAGTCCTGTCCTCGAAAGGCCCCACCTTATCTATTTAAAGCCTAGTCATGATTTAGATCTCCATTCCCTTTTGCTCCTTTGGTGAACTCTTGCCAGTTTCCATGAGAAGATCAAATCAACTACAATTTTAACACGTTGAACTCATTCCTCGGGGTATTTTTCAAAGACACAATTTTTTTATTTGTGAAAATATTTGATTATGCTCTGTCTTCCTCAGGCTCTTGTGTGGACAGATTCTGTCTGGTTTTCCTCCCTACTGTTTCCTCAAAAACATGGTGTGGGTCCCAGGACAACTGAATGAATAAATGGACAAATAAACAAATGAATGACTTTCACTTTGTACTGGAATTGTTGCTGCTGTATGGATAGAATAATTGGCTCTAGTCTTAATGTAGATGAAGATGCCTGCAGCATCCTCTCTATAAAAATTTAATATATACTGCAAGTTTCCCCAACAGCAGATGTCTCTGTTCTTTAGGCACATGTATCAATGATTAACCACAAACTGTAAGTTCATATACACTGATTTGAAAACAACTCAGAAACTTCTAGATCACTGACAGTTCTTTTGATCACCTTCAGGGCTTATTTTTAAGAGTCAAGGGACCATAACATTGATATGAACCTTGAAAAGCAATACTATTTAAATACCATTAAATATGTATTGCACGCATATCAGTTATCTATGTTGATGGAAGAAAATCCAAGTAAATTATTCGTATATAAAGTCACCTATGTTTTGAAATTTAGGGAAGATTATTACAAGAACAGGGTCAAAATTCCCTCTAAGACACATAAATTCACGAAGCATTGCACATCAGTTATTTTCTATTTCCTTCGTAATTCCATAAGATAACATTCATTCTCTGATTTTATTCATGTTTTTCCACTGGCATTATAGTTATAATTATGTACAATGTCGAATCTGTTTCCTAATCTATAAAAACCTGTTTACTTTATAGTACCTCCAACCCCACCAACAACGAAGTATAGTGCTTTGGTAATTAAACTCAATAAACGTGTCTGATATGGAAGAGAAGAGAAAAAATAAAGTAGAAAAGGAAGGAAGTAGAGTGGCAAAAAGGAAATAGAGAAAACAGTGTCCTTCCCATTTAAGACACCAATTTGCTTGGACCAGACCATTATATAATACTTTTTGCAGCACTTATCTCACAAAAAATAAACAACAAAAAAACCCCTATAATTTAAAAAAATTTTACTGTACTATGCAATCACCTACTGATCATATTTTTATTCGATCTCACTATCTTCCTTCCTCAATTACCTGGTTGAAATGCTAATATTACACAGTGAAACTGGCAAAATGTTAGATGCAGATGAGAAAACGAAACAAAACAGAACTGAATAAACTGTTCATTAAGCCTCAGGCTGCTGACAATTTCCAGTGCCTGGCTTGTACCAGACTGGAAGCTTGAGATGCCTTAATTTCAGCATGGCTCTTATTTTGGGCATTCTTTACCATGACTCAGAAGAGAGACCCCTTTTTCTGTTTTTTCACTTATTCTTACTCCAATACTATTCCCAGTAAATCTGCCCTTTGATATGCCCACTAGCCCTTTCCCGAGAAGAGGAGGCTGCTCATTCTTCCCCTTTTCACTCACCATAATTACAGAGGAGAGTAAATCTTCGTCTTCCTACAGCCTTTCAACAATTGCTCCTCTACCCTCACTTACAAATATGCCCCTTGAGACTTGCCCTGACTTTCTCTGAGTGGCTAATGACTCCTGGATTTTAGCCCCCCTCAATGGTTGAGGATTATGGCACCTGGGTCAGGATCTTTGTCTTTCCCTCTCCCTACCATCACTCCCATTCTGCTTCGGACAGTTCAAATGTACATGATTTGGCTATTCTCACATTCCATTCTCTTGACGTAACCAACTCCAGGGACTTACACCATTCAGCAGCCTACTCCCATATGTATATCCTTGCCATGATCTAGCACGTGAATATAAACTTTCATATTCCCCCCTTCACTTTCTGATCACAACTTATTCTCCCACTGTGTTGCCTCCACCTGCCCTACTTTTAGTGCATTTGTTCTTTCCAGACATATCCTGAATAATTCTAATCCTTGCTCATATATCAGCTCTCTTCTGCCTTCCTCTTTTTCCAATTTAAGTCTCAGAGTTCAGTATACCAATCACTACTTGATACTACTTCCTAACTTTGGACTCAATTAAATATAGTCCTATATATTACAAACAAGTATCTCCAAACAAACAAAAATAAAGACAAAAGAAAATATTTATCAAATATCTCCCCCGGCCTATGATCTTGTTGTTTTTCCTTCCTTCACAGTCAAATGTCTTATTCGTCTATCTTTTCTACAGATTTTCACTCTGAATTTTATCCTTAAATCCACTACAATCTAGCTTCTGTCCTTCGTAATTATCTATCTCAGAATATACCACTGTTTATCCATTAGCTCTTTGGAAGCCTGCTATTACCTATGTTCTTCCTTTCCTCCAGTCAGGCAACAAATTCTGCTGATGTATTATAACACATCATAAGCCATTCATTTACTAAACTTGTGCTAAGTGCCAGGCCTGTCATAAGTGTTTTACAATTAATCCTCACAACAACCCTGCAGAATGTGTATCATCATCATCATCATCATCATCATCATCATTATTCCCATTTACAGATATAGAAATTATAAGTAGAGATGACAGATAGGCCATGTATCTACTTCTTTTCATCTCTTAGCTCGTCTTCTCCTCCTATTGCCACCATTAGTGACTTTTTAGGCTCTACCTTCTCACTGCTTTCTCTGACTCCATCTCGTGCCCTCCATCAGTCTTCCACTGCTGTCAGATACTCCTCTAAATTAGAAAGCTAATCATGTAAGTTTCTTGCTTAAATATCTTCACCAATGCCCCTTAGCTATAAGACTAAACTCAGTGGTCACGATTATTACACAAGTCTGCTAGTAGTCTGCTTCTTGCCTGCCTCCAGGTCTTATGCCACTTCTTCCTTTCCTTACATCTCAATAGAATTACTTATTATTCCCCAACAATGTCACTCTGTGGCCAGTGCTTGAACTACACTTTCAACCAACTAATTTTTATTCATCCTTTGACTGAACTTAGTTCCAGGTTACTCTGTCCAGAAAACCATGGAACACTTAGCGTAGACACTCTTTTCCACGACTGTGATTTCTCCCACCGCATTCAATGCAGAGAGTCATGTCACTCTCTCACATTTAGCTATGAACTCCTGTAGGGCTAGTGTGACCACAGCTTCCTCAACTTCGCATGACCAGTGCCACCCATGGTATCTGTTAATACACAGGGACTCAGATATACACTCCTCAATAACTGTCTAATTCTTCTGCTTTGATTTGAACTCACAACGTCAAATCAAAAAGACACTTTTCGAAATCTGTCATTCACCTAAGGAAATCTTTACAATGACTTTCCAAGTATCACCACTGATGTTTTCATAAGCTGAGATTCCTAATGAAGATAGTAGCCATGAATTTAGAGTAAAACAGACACCATTTGCTTGTTTTGATGGGCAAGTCATTTGAGTGCAAGCAATTATGTTACATATGTGTATATATTTCTGCATATACACCATTTGCTGCATTTCAAAATCTATTTTAAAGGTATATAGATTTTATCTAATAGGTATTGGGATACTTTTATTTTATTTTTTAACCAAGATTTATTGGTAGATTTTAGATATGCATAATGATTACATTCATCGTAGTAATTTGTACCTATACATGAAATATCTTGGTTTTTTTCTCCCCTTCCCCACCCCTCCCTTCAACTCCTCTTCCCCTCCTTATTTACAACAGCTTCATTTACATTTTTCCATTTTTTCCTCTTTTTCTTTTCTTTTTCCCTCCCTTCCTTTCCCCTTCCCCCCTCCCTAGTTCTCTTTGCATTTGAGTATTTTCTTTCTTTTTTACAATATCTATTATACATTTTTGTCCTTATTTACATTTATACTTTCTCATACCAGAGAAACAATTCAATACATACTCATGTAGGGACAATTTATTTTAAATAATTTTAAAAGTGTAAAACATTTCTTGTTAAAATACACAGTCTTTACAAATACCAGTCTACACACAACTAAGAGAGGAGACAATTATTTGCATGTACATTAGTAAGTTTAATGGTGGATTTCAGTTCTCCTGAGAGCTATCTAGCATAAAGAAATGAATAAATTGAATGGTGCTGCATTGCTATAACAAAGTAATAAACACAGCTTTGCAGCCTTACTCGCTGAAATTTCTTCTACCATTATTGGCTTAACATGTATATTCCTATGACCTTCACATACAAAGTCTACTTTTAAAAAAAATTAGGTACTGTAATTAGTCACTAGTTTTCAACATTCTTCATATGTTGTTAGTAAAATATGTCCATTAAGCACAATAATTTTTCTATAAGAATATTTAACATTCTTTCCCCTGTTATAATTATCAGTACCTTGAACATTTCCATTGTGTATTTTTACCAGTGCTCTTCAATCAGCTTTTGTTCTAACTCATTCATCTAATCTAACTATGACAGTATCTCTTAGCTCCAAGACAGCTTCCTAGCCACAGCTAAATTAATAATAAAGTTGTCTGTTGAGGGTAGTACTTTCTAAAATTACTTTCAATTTAATAATTACATTAGTGATATGTTTGCATCATAGGATCTTTATTCTACTTTTAGTGAATGACATAAATTAAAACTGACAATAAACTATCTATACAGAGCCCCAGGTACTTATTGGGTATGTAATTCATACATATCTTAATTCGTGAAGCAAGAAGTTTTACTCTAGCACTATTACATACAAAAAAATTTCTATAATTCCTTGTTCTTCACAGTTGTGAAGAATTCATCAGCTGCTTTTTTATGTCCCATTCCCTCACTAAAAAAAAAAATTGACCACCACAATTTCCTGGAAATGCTATAACTTTATTTTCTAACCCGAAAACAATTAATAAAGTACTCAGCAGTGAGTCTCAAATACTACAAGACAACTTGACTTTGGCAAAACATTCGCTTCATTTAGCTAGGAATGATCTTCCCTTTCAAAACTCTCCTGATTCGATTCCGTCATACTACAGTCCCTGTTGAGCTTTACATGGAACACTAAACCTAGTGTCCGGGCCTCTCTACATTTAGTTTTGAATTCTTGACGTGTTTTTATCTTAACACCAAATAAATCTGTTATGGCTACACAACTTTCAAGTTTGAGGTGCATTTAAGAAGAAAACTGGATGACATGACAGATCAACCATTTTAAGAGTGGTCTACAACTAATATTTTGCCAAATGATGACCATTTCTACACTGATTCCACCTTTTCTTCTCTCCCTACCAACCTCTCAAAACTCCCTATGCACCCCCGCCCCCAAATCAGCTCTCAGAATGAATGACTTCAACAAGGGAATTACTATAGATCAATTAGATTGGACAACCATGTCTTTAGCCTATACAAGGACACAGAATGGGTTTAACTCACTGTCTTTTAAAAGATTAGAATCAGGAAGAGGTGATGAATTCACAGGAAACAATAATGAATACTGAAAAAATTATAAGGGAAGAATCATAGATAAAGTGAGTTGTGAATTCAGATTTGGAGTTTGGTTAGAATTGAGACAAACCAGAAAGGGAAATAAAAACATTCCAGATAGAAGCATCAGTAGAAGGCCAGTTAACAGTGAGCATTTACTATGCAACAGGTACCCCACTAAGTATTTTACGTGTCTAATATTAAGTAATGTTACAACCCTGTAAACTGGGTACTCTTATTTTCCGCCTTTTAAATCCAGTTAGTCTGTAATAAAAACCAGAGTTCAATTCTGAGCTGTCTGAATCCAGAGGCCACTCTTAACCACTATACTCTAAGTGACCAAAGCATACTCACAGAGCTTGTAGAACAGTGAGAGAACTAGCCCAACTACTCATGAAGATATGTGGAGGAAAAATGGAAAATAAGTTTGACATATGGATTACAGTGTCGACTGCACTGGAAATAGAAAATTTTCAAATTTGAAATAAGGAGGCATGGAAGACTTGTGAGCAAGAGAGCAATGTTGGAGGAAGACTTAAATTGGAGAGACATGCAGAAGGAAAGACTTCTTTGATGAGTGTGAGGAAATACTTGGTCAAGCTTCAGGTAACTGTATAAGACACCATGCTACAGTAATAACCCCCAAATGTTAGAAGCTTAAAAAAGTAAGTTTTTCCTTCTTACTGATGTTACATGCTCACTAAGAACGGCTGTGAGTGAATTATAGGTTTTCCTGCCTGTTTTGGTCATTCTTGGATCTAGGCTGAAAGAGTAGCTCCTGTGCAAACATGCTGTTATTGGGGCAGAGGGAAAAAAGCCAGGGAGTTGGAGAAGACATGCAATGGATCTTAAAGCATCTGTTCATATACCATTATCCAAAGAAAATCACACAGCCAAACTCTATTTGATGGTGCAGGGGTGCATCCTCCACCACAGGAGGCCTGTAAGTCACATGGTAATAGCAGGGGTGTATAATCCTTTTACAGGAAAGAGGGATGAATCGTGGGAACAATAATGCACTCTACCAGAAAAAGCCTGTGTTCCTTGCAGATGCTGTCACTGTAAATTAAAGCAATAGACTGAAATGAGTAAACTTCATAGGAGGAGGTAAAATCTCTTGTTCTCCCCAGATAGAGGGCTCTGTCCTAAGGAGAACAACTGCTGTTTCATTTCCATATTTTTCTGACGTAAAAGCCTTATGGTATATGATTTTATCATCTAGTGCTTAAAATTAGTCAAGGATTGAAATGTAAATCAAAGACAGTTTATATGAATTGATGGGGAGGATATGAAGCCTTTATACTTTTTTCATTGCAATCAAAATTAAATTATAAAAAATGTAAAGACAAAAAGGACTCCGTTAACGTGTTCTTGTTTTCATTTGTTCGTGGTTTTTTTTCTATCCTAGATGTCATTGTGTTTAGGATGATTTTACCTACTGTCTCTTAGTGGCTACTGACCTAAAAACAATTCTAGCCCCATATAAAACATTTGTGACATAAATGAGTGACAGTTACAAATAAACTAAGTATATTCTGGTGCCAACAAGTCATTCCCAAACATGCAAATGATTAAATCAAATAAAAATGATACAATGGTATTCTTAGAATAAGTTATTTCTAATCCTTTCATTGGAATATTTTTAAACACATAAAGCTGAAGTCTGAATCCTATCTTTATACTGTCTGGTTTTCTTGCTCAAGTCTCTTGTCCCTACTGGTCATTTATAGCTTCCAAGGTCTTGCCAAAAGGTCACTCTTTCTCTGATCCCCAGCCTAGATCTTTGACCCTGCTCCCTCCAGGTCTGATGGGACCCAGAGATAGTGTAGATGTATATCTGCAAATGTAACATTTGTTCTAAGCATAAAGTTTCCTGATACCAGAACATTCCCATTAAAGATCAACTTTGCCTGACAGGCCATTAGAAAGTGGTCTCTCTCTTTCCTTTCTTGCAGTCCCATCAAATCTTTTATAGGGGAAGTCCAAGTTTTTCCAGAACACAAATCTTGAAGTTCTAGGGAAGACAATGCATTAAAATGTTTGATAGATATTATTCAAAAAAATATTTTTGTAGAAAAAAATGAATAAAAAATTGGATAAATGAATTGACTAATCACTTTAACAGTTAAGACGTCCTCTATAGCAAAACTCCTAAATTTTTATTTAAAGGCAATTTAAAAAATTAATATATCTGATGCTCAAAAAAATATCACTTACCTGGGCAAGGAAGAAAAGTATGGTAGGTTTATAGCAAAACAAATGTCCCAGTCACAATATCACTTCTTATTTGCTCTCATTTTTATAAAGCTGAAAATCCTAATATAGGAAGATAAAGTTGTCTCTCTCCC
Source organism: Hystrix cristata (assembly GCA_004026905.1). Taxonomy (NCBI): domain Eukaryota; kingdom Metazoa; phylum Chordata; class Mammalia; order Rodentia; family Hystricidae; genus Hystrix; species Hystrix cristata. Next base: position 31,998 of record PVJO010014175.1, read on the forward strand.
ATCTTCTAAAATGCCTTTTTTAAATATCATGGAATGCTATTAAGGTGTCATCAAGATCTAAAAAAGCTTCTTTTGTATTATAATGACCTTCTACATGTAATCCTGCTTACATAAGAACACTGAAAACCCATAAAATAATCATGTCCACAGTATATTGTATTTGCTTTCTGAAGATTTTTTACCTAATTGACAATCAAAATGTTGCTGTAAAATTTTAAACCATTCTAAACATCTCATTTATATGCCAACTTCAACTGCTTATTCTAAGGCTACTTTTGACAAAGGAACTCCAATAGTCTCATGATCTGTATCTTACTGGTGAAATGCTGAAGTGCTAGGTTCAATCACAGAAACGAACTCTGAAGCACTAGAAGGGTGAATAGAATCCCGACTCTTTATGTGCAATTACTTCTCTACAGAGATCAATGAATGCATTTCTCCTAGATTTGCGTTACTACACAACTGCAATATACAATGTGTATCAACTCTGTTTTGCTGCATTTGTAAAACATATTTAAAATGTAATCAATTTCAATCTTAAAAAAATCATAAACTGTTCAATTATGAAATCCAATCATGAAATCGTAAACTATCCAAAAAGGCATCCTGAAAAGTAGAAAGGTGGTAAATATAAAACCTGTCATTTATAATACTGAGTTTATCTGCATAAGTACACAGGTGGGGCTAATGTTGATCTTACATACAAATACGGGGAGCTCAATGAATAATTTAAAAAAAAACATTATAAACACCAAGAAAGAATATTTCAAGCATGATGTGAAATTTTAGTAAAAGAAATCTAAGAACAAAGCTCCCAAACAAAATGAAATTTTATTTGTGGAAAATGAGATATGGAAAGTGTATTTCATAATAGAAAGTAGGAAGTGTAGAATATCTTGATCTAATTCAAATCTTTCTATATAACCTGTGAATTTTTTTTAAATATGACCAAACTATTAGCAGTAGAAAAAAGACTAGAAGGAAATAAACATTGGAATGTTAGCCATCTTTGTCACTCACCATTTTCTACACTTTCCAGCTTTTCTTTGATGAACATCTATTATTATTATTAATATCAGAAAGAACAATAAATCATTTCACAACATTAAAAGAACTAACTGGCCCCTTTGTATCAGCAAAGGGTTACACCATTAGTAGAATTTATATATGCTACGTGGAAGGGCTCACATACTAGGTTCACTTCTATAGGGGTTACTGCTTATTTCTAAGTCATAGCAGTGACAGTTAGATAGGAATGTTTTCTCTCTGGCTCAAAAGTATCTTGCTTTTTTTTCCCCTGAACTATTATAAAAATTATTACAAAAATGCCTTGGAAAATAAAATCAATGCTGATGCCCAACTCCACTGCATTAACAGTTTTTTTTTTATCAAATACTACAAGTAATGCATTATATTGCTTCCCCCCCCACACACACAATAGCCTCATGAGGTAATTTCCATTATACTGCTTTTATAGTTGAAATCAAAAACCTTTCATTCTCTAAATATTGAACAGTACAATAAGCTGCTTATACTCTCATCTGTGACTTATTTCTAATTTCAATTTAAAGACGGTTTGAGGTAAATTAAATGGGTCTATGAAACAAGATTTTCTCAAAGCTTAAGTGTGAAATGAGATGAGCTCTTCAGTTAAAATATTTGCATGTAAAATTGTGACAACTTTATATAGCTGGAACAGGAAGAAGTATTTGAAGGCTGTGCCCTGAAATTGCCTACAGGAATAGAGTCATTCAATGTATTAGAATAATACATTTCCAGGTGGTCCTATGAGCCTAACCGTTGGGAGGCAGTTTTTTTTTCCCCTCCCATGTCAAAGTCATTCCAAATTAATATTTTTGTTAGTCAATAAATTATGGCAGAATATTATCATTCTTACAAAGACAAAATTTTGAGTTACACTGAAGTACTGAGTTATGCTTTAAAATCTGGGTTCTAGTCCTTCTGGCTTCCTGAGAAATGGATGCTTGTATGTGATTAACTGTACTGGGATATGTCATAATCTTACAGGTATGTTCCCCTTATCAGAAGTAAAACTTGTCTTCTCATAGTTACAAATGAGACCCACTTATAACTGGGCACCCAGAAATGTGAAGTCATTTTAAGTGCTTACTTCTGTAGGCTCCTAGAGTAAAATTATACTAAATGACTCCATTTTTCCCTTTCCTTTCTCCTCTTTTTCTTCTTTTCTCTTCCCTTTCTTTCCTTTCCCTCCCGTTCCTGTCTCTCCTCTTCCCTTCTCTTTCCTCTCTTCTCTGTTCCCCTCTCCTTCCCTCTCCACAGGGCTCTCTCTCTCTCTCTCTCTCTCTCTCTCTCTCTCTCTCTCTGTCTCTCCCTCTCTCTCTCTCCCCCCAGCACTTCAGCAAATCATATTGTTACGCTATGTTATGATGTATGGTGTTTTCATAGCAATGTGATATGTCTAAATGACAAAAATGCTAGCTATCTACCAAAAGTGTAAAGTACTTAAAAATCTTTTTTCAAAGGAAAAAGGCGGTTATCAATTCCTTTAATAATTCCTTGTTTCTTTTTTGGTTTTTGTTTTGTTTTGCTGTTGTAAATGCAAATCAACCAATTTAACAACAAATCTTAGGAGAGAGTTCATGATTACAAAGTAACAAAGTGCTTTAGGTACTGATGATTTTATTAAATTGTTCAATATCCACTGCTTCTTCCTCTTTGGCTCCAAGAGGTAAAATTATGAGTCTTGAAATTGCCTTATCTCTCTTTTATTTCTAGAGAAGCAATAATAAAAGATTGCTTTCCCAAACTGCACATCTTCCACATTTCTCCATAAGATTTGAACTGCATATGGTCCAATGTTTTTATCTGGAAAACACCCTATTTATAAATCATACATGCTAAGGCCTTAGCACCAACTTTCAATTTTGATGGTTCAATCTAAATATTTAAGACAGTGTTTTTCTTACTATGACTTCTTATAGATAGTGCTACCATGATAGAACTGGTGACACATAGATGTATTGCATTCTCAAGAAAGATAAATTTCCTTAAAATTTACGAAAAAAGAAAACAAACTCTTTTTTTTAAAAGACTATTTACTATTCTCATTTATTTGGAGAGGAAAGAGTAAAGGAAATGTATATTGTGTATATAGGCATGGTAAATGTATCTAAACTTTGCTATACAAGCCCTTTTGCCTTAAAAAATTTTAAAAAAGAGAACTGCCTTCTGTATATTCTTTTTTCTTTCATTTTACCTTTCAGTGGCCCAGCTTGAAATATTTTCTGCCTTAATTCTAATAGAAGACTTCAGAGCAGTTTGTATCTAATAACAGCTCTGTGGAGGCCCTTGAAATTCTAATAAAGACCCATCAACCTATCAGAAGAACATGTAATTTTATGTTCATTACTTCTTAGTGCTCAACTGTAGAATTTGGATGGTTGCACCTCAATTAAAAGTAGAATTGAAGTTAATATCGTTTAAATAAAAACTTCAATAAAAAGTTAAAGTTCTATTCTTAATAGCATCGATACCCTTTAACGACCGCTATGGTCATTACCACCAGATCACTGACCTCCTTGACCCTTTCTTCACTGAGAAACCGAGGAACACAGTCAATTATTCACCAGTAATAAACGCTCCAAGAGAACGCTTGAAACCAAGTACCTTGACTTACCATTCTGTTATTTCCATTATTCAATAAATGTTGCATTTTTTCTTTACAAGTTTTTCTGTTTCTAAAAAAGAAAGCTACTCAGACTCCATTAAAATTAGTCCCTCCCTTTGTTGTGCAAAAGTTTGTTCATATAATTGGCAAAAACTTCAGATATAATTAAAATGGTGTATTAAGTAAACCTACTGTTTGGGAGTAGTGACTGCTGCTGCTAAAGATTTTAATCTGTATTGGGGCTGGGGATTCAGCTCAAGTGGTAGACTGCCTGCCTAGCAAGCACAAGGCCCTGAGTTCGATCCCCAGCACCCACCACAAAAAGATTTTAATCTATATCATTTGAGACCACTACAAAGAAGAAAAAAGAAAGCTGAACTGTGACTTTCTTGTCTTTTTCTAATTATACTTTGCATATGATGTTACACTTGTAAGCGTGACAGGCAAGGAAAAATATCCAAATAGGTGAAGGAGAGACTTCGCAAATCCTTTAAGAACTTCATTTCCTGTTTTCTGCTCCTAGAGAATGCTGTTAATTGGGGGTAGTGTCAAAAAAGAAAGAGAAAGGACATTAACCCAGTTTTCTGCTAAAATAATGTCTCGGTAGGCTCAGAGCCTACAGAGAACGCTGAGAAATTCTTATTTTCATATGTAAGTTATTTTAGGGGCACCACTGAAGCTTAAAGAAGTAACTCCTCATGATGTTCTAAAAGTTTATATCTTAATAATCAAATAAAGTTGATAGAAAAGAATTTCAATTTTGTAGCAACTCAAACCTACAACCTAGAAAAGTAAAATAATAGTAAATACTGTTTAATAACTAATTATCTTACAAGCCAAAGTGGAGTCACCAATTTGTAGTCAAATGGGGCTACAAATTGAAGTTAAGCAACACTAATACATAAGATGCCCCTAGTTCAAAGCTCATTAATTTTGTCTCTCTGATTTCTATTTCTACATTGAATTTTTACTAAAGTTAAAGATCGTTCAAATAATGAAGGCAAAATAATCTTTGGTTCCTTTGAGAATAGATACAAGATGAACTGAGCATTTAATGGTACTTTCAGATATAAGCAAAAGAATTTATTAACAAGAACTTTTAAACTAAAAAAGCGTTACTTTGAGGCAATTATATAATCTTTTTTAGACTAAAATAGTGTGTTGCTTTGAGGAGATTATATAATCTCTTTTACTCTAAGTCTGTCACATAACTTTAAATTTATATTCATGCTCATAAAGCTTAAACAAAAGTGAGACTGAGTTAATATTAGCCTAGTAGTTCAATTATTTTAAATTTACAAATTTAAAAGAAACAAAAGTATTATTCACTCACGCACCAATAAAGCAGGATCTATTATATACTGTGCAAGATATTGGTAAAAAAAAAAAAATCAAAGATGAAAGAGTACAGTTCCTGTCCTCAAGTTTATAATCTAGTGAACAACACAGGGGTGAATGAAGTATGTGAAATATCACACAGAAGCAATAGGGATTGCAACAGATGGGATTAATTTTGCCTAAGGGCAACTTAACAGTATTTGAGCTAGATTTTGAAAAACAAACAGAAAGTGGAGGAGAGCATCTCTCCAAGGAAACAGCACATGTGCCAGGACAGGCCTGTGTGAGGTTGGCGAAGTGGTGAGTAGTCCAGGTGAGCTGACGTACAGAGCTTGGGAGAGAACTAAGCATCAGACATTCTGGAGAAGTGATTTTGTTCGAGATCAAGAAACACTTTTCAACACCTTGTTAAGGAGTATGGATTTCCTCATTGGCAAAAGTTTTGGGCTGGAGTTTGATGCAACCCAAAATATATTTTTAGAAAGATGCAATAGAAGTAAAGGGAACTAAAACTGAAGCTGAGAGTCAATTAGAAGTCAATGACATTTTCATGCCCAGTATTTTATACTGGAGAGACAATTGGTATAGAGGTAAGCATTGCCAACATTAACTATCAGTTTATAGAAAATAAATCAGGATAACCTTAGAAGTTCACTAATTTGTAAAATAAAAATTATTCACAACCCAGTGATTCTATCTGTAGGAAATTTGATTTCTAAGTAAGTCTGATGTCCTTACCTAGAAATTGAAAACAGAAAGCCTGAGCTAAGTATACCCAGTGAGTACAAAAAGGAGGAGAGAGAAAAATACGTGTTGCTTTATCAAACGCTACTGTTTTCACTGATTAAATAAAAACACCCATGACCCAAACTGGAAAAACAAACCAACCTTGAAACACAGTTTGCTATTATAATGGACCTCCCATTTAGTTCCTATTGGTCCCTGTATATATTAAACAAAAGCCAAGCCAAAGCAGAGTCACCAAGATTGCACCTGAAATGATCCCTAGAAGACTGAAACCTCATCCTTTTGGTTGCAATGGCACTTAACTTGTCTTCCTAGCTGATGCCAGAATGAGGAAGAGCAATGTTCTATATGCATCACCAGATGTGACCCTTAGGTCTGACCACAGGTGAGATTTCATAGACCAAAAAGAAAAACTATCAAGCACACATTTTCACCATACTGAAAGAAAATAGAGCAAGAAGGATTTTTTTATTTGTATAAAATATATTGTTCTTCCAGGCTGCAGTGAAATAGTTTCTATTTAATTGCACAGAAATCCTAAGAAGGTTACAACAGTGAAACATTAAAATTCTAAGGGCAACTAATAACATTAAAACTTTATAGCCCCAGATAGAATAATTTAGACAAAAACAACATGAACATATGTTTTGTGTAATAATAACAAACATTTATAGCTGTCAAGAGAGAAAAACACAGGTTTATGCACACCTTAATGGTGTGCATGGGTGAGCATGAGTATATTTAAAACATAATATATTACAAAAATGACAGCAGGCATGGCTCTTCTGGGTACTATGTTAAATCAATGAATAAATTACCAAAAGTGAGCTGTGGCTGTTTGGGTGTGTAATTGAGCTTAACGTATGTAGTGTTATTTCAAAAGAAACTGTTCAAGGAGTTTTGAGCCCAATCCACTCTGCATCTATCCTAGGCAGTTTACAAATAGCAATAAATGAAACTGTTTCACAGTAGGAGGAAGTTTAGTTATACACATTACTTAAATTGAGGAAAAGTTAATTTTAATATGCTTTGCAGGAATTGAAAACAAACATAATAATTTGCTTAAGTTCACCAAACTGGAAATTGAAATGTTAATATTTGAATTTAAATTTATTTTAATTATTCACTGTATGACTCACAAAATCACTAGGAATTATCTGTTTAACTTAAAACAAATACACACAAACCCTTCATAAATATATGTTTATTATTCTACTTGTTTTAATTACACCATTTGAATGCCACACTTTTTCAAAAAATTATTGGGACTACAGAATATGAAACAAATTTTAAGCTTATTTGTGTCAACAAGTTAATGGCAATTGGTAATAACTGCTGCAGACAAAGCCATTAATGTGATTTTTTTAAGGACAAAAATAACTTCTCATAATTTTCTTTCTAATTATAAGGTTGTTTGTCTTACTTAGTACTCTACCACAGTTTTATGAAACAGGAAAAGAGGTATGTTTTCTTATTTTTCTCTGCCTAATTTTTTTCTGGTCTTAATTTGTCTCATATTTTTCTATTTTGTATAGAATGCTATGACCCTTTTACATGGGAAATCGAAATACAATTTCACAAGAATTAAATCCCGAATCTTTTGAATTACAGATCTTGTCAAGTAGCCAAAAGGATTACTCAACAGGTCTACTTTATTTTGGGGAGACTGTAACTTTAAGCAATTTAAAGCGTTACGATGGGCTTAGGTAACAACCATGCCTTCTTTTTCGTTTCTGTTCTGTTAATAGGGTCATTATATCATGGCAGATACAGGATGCAGGAATGTCATACGTTGTATGTAAAGGAAACTATTTTTCTTGAATGGTAAATTTTTAACTGTCCTATTAGCCCTGTGGTTTGTTGTCATTTATAGCCATGTAATACAAGCATCTTCCAATGCTGTCTGCAGTTGTATGGGGTGACGGATCCATAAACCCAGACTTGTTTTTCATTCTTTACTAGATGAAAAGCTTCTTAATAACATGGAAAATTAAAAGAAAGATAAGTTTATACTTATTTCAAGATCTTTTTATTTGAAATAACAATACAATTAGATAGGAGGTCATTCCTCAGCATTTTAGCACCATGTTTACTCATATTGTCACTGTTAATTCACGTTTCCACCTTACTTTTTTCTTCCCCAATTTTGCTCAGACCAACCAATTTACTTACGCTGCAAAACACTAATCCCTCAGGGTTTCCATGCTTTTATGAGCAACTGATGATGAACACAGTTGGAGCAGTCAGATGCAGACAGACAGTGGAGCCCACTTACTGCTCAATGATTCTTAGATCAAGATATGGAAATAAGTAGGACAGAAAATATTGCTTCACAGACTGAGAGTTTAAAGTCCTACTCATATATGCTGAACTAAGTAAAGTTACTTGGAGAAAGATTTTTTTCCTGCACCTTCTATCTGAGTTACTTTTTGTGTTGCTGAGGCAAAATACCCAACACCTAAAGTTAAAGGAAGAGGTTTGTTTCAGATCACAGTTTGTAGAGGTTTCAGTACATAGTCACTTGGCTCTAAGGCAGGGTGGCATAGTAGAGGGGCAGCACAGAGGAGAAACAGTTCATGGTGTGGCAGGCAGAATGCAGGGAACAGCAAGCAGCAGCAGAACAGCAAGCAGGCTGCAACAAGTCTGCCTTTCTTCTGTCCCTTTAGATTCCATCCAGGCTACAAATTTGTTGATTTGTGCTCCACCCCATACCCAGGGTGGAGCTTCCCTTGTCACACCTTTAATGCTAGTATCACACTCTTAATTCACATTCACACACCCCAATGCAGCCACCTTCAAAACTCCCCACCTATGACCACATGAGGCTTTGGGAAGGACATGTAGATATAAACCATAACACCCTTGTTTGAGTCTGCTTTGTGTCTGCAACACAGGTCATGGACCTCTATCTTTAGAGACTGACTCCACTGAGGTATCACTAGTTGTTAAGCAGCAAGTGTCAAATACTTCACAGAAAAAATTTACTGAAGCTTCTATGGACACAGCTATAAAAGCCAGAGACTTTCTTTAACTACACTTATTTGAGATGGCCCATTTTTCTTTTCTTCATTTAAACTGAGTCCTATAGAATTAATGAGCAAGGAGCGGAGGGATGTGGGAAGAGGAAAAGGACTAGCCGCTAAGTCAAGAGTAAAATAACTAGCTGGTTGTCATGTTTCAGATGTTACCCTGTGAATACTAGGCCTAACAAGAGTAAATCATAAACTCATGGTCATAGAAGCTGTTTATTCTACATCTCTAAATTCATGTTTATAAAGCCAGAATAATACCTTTGACAAGGTATCATCATAATAATTCCCAATAGCATTCAAATCATATTCCAAGAGCTCAGATGCAATATCTTTTAAATCTCAACATCTAGTAGTCATCTTAGAATATAATGCTAAAGCTTAAAAAATATAGGAAAATGTCATGCTGATCTTTGGTGTCTATAAGACCAGTAGTTTTGCACTGAAGAGAGAAATCTGGGAATCCTAGGGTGGTGTGTAAGACAGGTGTGCAGCCTGTCTTGGGCTGATAATTCTCACACCCTAACAACTCTCACTACTACTACTACTGCCACTGGTACTACCAAGGTTTTATCATGTATTTGGCTCTGAATATTGGTGCCTCAAAGTGGTTCTCTCCAGGTTCTACTTCCTTTTTTCCTTTTCAAAGTCGTTCCTTCTGTCTCCTGTTTTAGACTCTAGCTTTACTTCAGACTATAGCTATGGTTCTCATGTGCATCTTTTCCCTAGGTGTGGCGATTCTCCTCCATTCCATGACCTGCTCAAAACCCCTCACTGTAACACGGACCACAGCCCCAGCTCCCTATTCAACATTGCAAAGAGCAGAGCGTAATGAGAGAAGTTTAGAAATGTACAGAATATCTTTGGTCTTCTTAGCAATCATGTATGAATTAATGAACCACCTGATATTTTAATATATATCAACAACTCTGTAAGGGAGAGAAGTAACACTATTATTTCTCATTTGCAGATGAGACAGGTAAATAGAAAGGATCTGACTTTTGATCCCTGGTGTCAGCACATTCAATTTGCCTCATGGCTTATGGATATATGGACTTATTTTAAACTTTCAATTACCTAGTTCTGGAATTACATCTATTTGCCTCCATTATGAGTCTGAAAGTCAATTCTTCCCCAAGGAAAATAACTGTTAACAATTAGGCTTGGAAAAAAAAGACCTATAATAAATTCAGTTTTTTATTTAACCTACAGAGCATGTCAATCACTATACTGTATAATAATATATTTTATTACAGTTTTTGTGAAATGTTAGTGAAACAAATCAATATACTTTTTATTTGTTGTCAGAACTATTTAATGATATTTTTAGAGTATTAAGTACTGAAATGAAAGTTTTACAGTGATTATATTCTTTCCTTCACTAACTTTTGGTATTTTTATTAAACAACACCACTCTCAGACACATTTTATTAAGGAATGATAATCTTACAGAGATTTAGGAAACAAAAAATAAATACAAAGCGATATACTTTATTAAAATTACATATTTTATTATCCTCACTGGTAACTCAGTAATAATGAAAATTAAGTGTTTAAAAATTATGGTAGTAGTGTAACTCCCCACACTTATAATTAATTTGTAACTGGTAAAGCCAAGATGTCAGTTAGCTAACTGAGTCATAAATAAGGCCATCGGAAATGGCTTTTAAAAAACCAGGCATGTGAAAACTGAAACTAGATACATGTCTCTCACCATATACTAAACAAAAATTGAAGTGGATCAAAGATCTAAACATTAAAACAGAAACACTAAGTCTACTGGAGAATAGAAAAGGAAGAACTCATGAAGACATAAGGGTAGGAAAAAATTTATGAACAGAACCCAGACTGCATGGGAAACAATACAAAGAATCAGTGCTTGAGATCACATTCTATTAAAAGGTTTTTGCACAGCAAAAGATGTCATCAGTACAGCAGGGTGAAAACCCACAGACTGGGAAAACATCTTTGCCAGCTGTCCCTCAGACAAGGGTCTAACATCGAGAATATACAAAGAACTCAAAAAATATCAAACACCCCAAATTTAAAGACTCTATCCAAAAATGGGCATCTGAAATGAATAGACACTTCTCAGATAAAGAAATAAAAATGACAAATAAATATATTAAAAAGTGTTCAACATCATTGGTCATTTGAGAGATGCAAATCAAAACATTGCTAAGATTCCATCTCACTCCAGAAAGAATAGCTATTATCAAGAAATCAACCAATAACAAGTGCTGGTGGGGCTGCGGGGAAAAAGGAACCCTCCTCCACTGTTGGTGGGAATGTAGACTAGTCCAACCACTGTGGAAATCAGTGTGGAGATTCCTCAGAAAACTACAACTAGAGGTTCCATTTGACCCAGCTATTCTTCTGCTTGGTATCTTCCCAGAAGAATTAAAAGCCTCATACCACAGCGATATATATGCACAACCATGTTCATAGCAACACAATTTGTAATAGCTAAGTGTTGGAAACAACCCAAATGTCCAACAACTAACTAATGGCTAAAGAAGACATGGTTTTTCTACACAATGGAGTACCACTCTGCCACGAAAAAGGATAAACTAGAGACATTTGTATGTAAATGGATGCACCTTGAGAACATACTCTTAAGTGAAATAAATCAGACACTCATGAGTACACATCAAATTGTTTCTCTCATATGAGAAACCACAAGTGTAAATAAGGACAAAGAGGTATAATAGATATTATGTAAAACAAAGATAATATTCAAAAGCAAGGAGAAATAGAAAGGGAGAAGGGGGAAAGAAGGTAGGGAAAAGAAGAGAAAAGAGAAAGGGAAAAAAATGATAAAATGGAAATAAGCCTGCTGTAAATAGGGAGGGGTGGGGTAATGGAAGGCAGGGGTAGGGGTGGGGATCCAGATATAGCATGTACAGGTACAAAATAATCATGATGAATGTGATCATTATGTATACAATGTACCAATACATGTTCTTCGTTAAAAAAAAAATTTTAAAAAACCAGGCATGGGTGGTACATGTCTGTAAACCCAGCACTCTGCAGGCTGAGGCAGGAGGCATGAGTTTGAGGCCAGCATAGGCTACGCAACAAGTTCAAGGCTGGCCTGGACTACACTGTGGACTACACAGTGAGACCTTGTCTCAAAAAAACAAAAAATGAGAAACAAACCAAAATGTCTTTAAAAGGCATATTCCCAAGTGTGGATGTAGTAAGCTGCTTTTTCCTTTTTCTTTTTCACCTGTGAAATGCAGACTTACAGGACATTATGCATTAAAAAAACTTATTAGTTTTACACAATTGGACCATATCCTAACATATCAAATTTAATCAATAAATCAATTTAATTCTACATGACCTCAGAGAATATGGATCATCTCTTTAAAATGATACAAATATTTAAAGGACTAAAAAAATTAGTATCTTAAGGATTTTGATTTCTGAGTGCTTTATTCATTCAACTAGCATTTTTAAAAAATAGTTTCTGAGGGATATATTATGCTCAGCATTACAGTGTACAGAGCAATGAATAAGAAATAGTTCTCTCCCTTCATACGACATGCATATAGTTAGAAGAATATTTTTAATATACAATATGAAAGGGAATTGACATGTGCTGTAATTGAGATATAAACACTACAGAAACACTGAAAGAATTGAGAGCCATTTTGCCACAGATAGGTGCTGAGTGAGAAATAAAAGTGCTGAAATATAACGTGATAATAGGTAGGATTAAATAGGTGTATGTGGGTGAAGATATTGGGAGCTGATAAGAGAAGAACATAGAATAAAGGACAAATTAAGCAGTTTGAAAGACTAGAAGTAGCCTAGTATACGTGGTTATAGCAAAGGGAGACTCAAAAGAAGATGGCTAGAAAGGAAGGAACTTTAAAGGTAGGCAATAGAAAGTCACCAAAGGATTCCAAGTGGGAGAGCTCTGATGCAAATGGAAAAGAGGCAGGAAAGGACCAACAGGAAGCTAATTTGGAACTATACCCCATGGAATCTGTGAGCTTCGGAGAAACTGGGAACAGAGATAGAGAAGACCTGGGGTTTAGTAAACGGGGGGCACAGGCCTCGAGTTCTAAGTCAAATGAGAAATTTTGAAATTTTGGTTTTTATTCCTCAGAGTTATGAGTACGATTTATCTTGGGGAAAATGTGGCTAATAATTTTTTAATTGAAAGGCACTAATGAAGATTAAATGTTTTATATATAGATTGGGATGTTGAGGCACAAAAACCACTTGATTTGGTGACTAAGAAGCTATGGATGAAAAGTAATATGGATAATTTCAGTAGAGTGATTGTGGCCATCCCATGTAGCAATAAGTTGAAAAAGAGGTCTAGAAAATGTTGTGGTTTGGCAATGGGGAAATAATTTAAGTATCTGTAGATGTAACAGCTAGAAAAATATTCAAATTGTACAATACTCAGCAGTTTATGTTATGTCATTAAGACAGTGAATTTGTTGTTTAGGTTGCTTGTGTTCCCGATAATATAAAATCCCAACTCCAACTAGTGGCAGACTAAAAGAGGAAAGGAATTATAAAATATGCTGAAAGTAGGATACTCCCAAGGTTGGTTAATTCTACTGTCCAATGCTCTAAAAACCCATCTTTTCCCTCTGCTATCCTTGGCATATAAGCACAGGTTCTCAACCTAGTTCCATTCATAGTGACAGAATAGCTACAGCATCTTCTTGCCATTGCGAAAGTATTGAGTTTGAAAGGGAACCTTTTCCTCTTGTGTGCCTCCTTTTATAAAAAAAGAAAAAAGAAAATCTTTCCCAGAGACTTCTCTTCATATCTCACTAACCAAAAATACATCAATTGGCTGTGCCCACTCCAGTTATTAACATGGCAAAGGAGCCCTAATGATGGTTACCTGGTGAACAAATTAATCGTGATTCACTGCCTAGCTGAGGAATAGGCTCCACCTTCCCTGAAGAATACCATATGAAAGGAGGTGGCTATGTAGACAAAATAACTGGTTCTGTTAGGAAAAAAAGAAGAGAAAAGGCTATTGCTTAAGCATTCTAGAATGCTTGCTATATTAATAAGCATTATTTGATGCTGTTATTGATGATTACATCCTTAGTGCAACAAACCCAATCCATGTCCCTTTTATGATAAGCGTGCCTTCATGTCCTAATATCCAATTTTACTATTTATGGGATGAAAGAAGTATTGATTGCCTTGGAAAAGTACACAAAACAAGAGCTTCTATTTCAAGGCATTCATTGACAGGAGGCTGTTGTGAGAGAATGTCTGCTTAAAATGCAGGATTACCAAAGAGAGTCTATCTTCAAATAATTTTACCTGATTTCCCTTTTGTATATTAACCAATGGAAAATAGTTGCTCAGTTTTTTTGTGTGTACAACTGAGACTAAAAGAATCTACAGATAACATATAAAATGCTATTTGTTAAAGGTCTGAAGCAGGAACAAAACCCAAAACTACTACACAACTGGATACAGTACAAAAGTAATTACAAAGGACAAAAACGACTCAGAACATCAAATTTACCTTTTTTCAGTGATATCTTTGTTCACATATTGTTCTCTGTGTTCTACAGTTAATAATTCTTAGACTTCAACCAAAAAAAGGGACGTTTCCAATGACTGCTTAATAGTTATAGTTACAAAGTTCTCATTTACTAAGAAATGAAATAATTTTATTTCTAAAATGCAATAAAATAATAACTGAACTATTCAATGATAATTCTGAAAAATACATTTTGTTTCCCCTTTAGTCATATTAGTCTAATTTAAGTGAGATAAAAAAAAAAGCATTGTGACATAAGGACATCAATGAGGATAACCAGTGGGGCCTAGAAAGCTGCCTTTTAAAACATATATAGCTCTTAAGACAGTTTTCCAGAAGGGAAAGAATATGTGATCAAAATAGGTGAATCAGTGTAAAAGCATTTGTTAAGTGTACAACAGGTCAGGTTCTGGAATTTCCAAAGTCTTGAGTAATAGAGAAAATTCCAATATGTTGAGCCTGTTGGCATTACCCTACAACAGTCATTATCATGGATGGCTACTGAGCCTGCCTAGCGTCAGGATCCCAAGTTTACGTCACGCTGTTATCAATTTATTTTCAGGTAAAAAAATAAAGAAAAGCTTTGGGAACAAGGGGCTGAAAAGGAAGGACGAGCTGAGACAAAGATTTTTTCAAAATTCCTCGTAATCGAAATATGGTTATGGACGGACATCAGAAGTTTCAGAGAAATACTGCAGGTCGAAATACTAATGAAACCTACTAATTGCTTTCTGTTCTTACAGTTAGACCAAAAATTCCCATTAGAAATGAATTGTTTTTACTGGGTTTAGCCAGAAGAATGTATGAAGTGAAATTCAATATTCTTCCCCGTGCACCCCATCCGTATAAGAATAACTTGAATCTATATAAGAGGCATCAAATGAAAGACAGCATGGAAATAAAATCAACCAAGCTGGTTTGGGAAAATGTGAGGGTTTGCGTTTATATGTGCTTTATAAAGACCATTTTCCAGAGAAGCAATCCAGGTCATTTTTAAAAAGAGAGCTCCCAAACCCTGTATTTCTATAAAGGTCTAGAAGAGTTATAAACTATATTATGTTAGCTAAACCTCATTCATCATATATCAGAAGGATGTGTGTGTACACAGTTTATGGTGGACTGAATATAATATGTCAGAGATTAGACTTTGTTGGACATTCAAACAGTAGTATGATTTAGTTCTACCTTTTAAATTTATGTCAATTTAGAGACCTTTACCTTCTCTGGTTCAATCTCACCTAATCTTGTTACACAGCTTTAAAGCAAAGACTCCAAATTTCATTAACCAGTGTGCTGGTCAGCTACTAAGTCATATTATGCTTGTGATTTTTTTCAAAGAAACCACTCAGAGAATATCCATTCAGCAACCCAGTTTAAACAAAGACTTTAAAAAACAACTTAACAAGCTGTTATGAGTTAGACTTAAAATGTTCCCCCAAAGTCTCTTGTGTTCCAAGGCAGGACTTTTGAATGGTAACTGGATCATGGGGGTGCTATTAACCCCACTTTTTCCACTGCTGAGTTCCACTGATGAGTTCATAGTAAAATGTGCTATTGGCAGGTGGGGCCGAGAGGTCACAGGGGACATGATCTAGATGAGTGCATTTTTGTCCAGGCTTCCCCCCCGCCATCCGCCTTCTGGTTGTCATGGAGTACACATTCCTTCTACTCTGCCTCTTCTACCTTGGAACCAGCCAATCATTGACTGCACCCACTGGAACTTGTTAGTCAAATTATCTCTTCCTTAAATTGCAGTTGGGTATTCTGTCCCAGTGATGGGAACACGACTAATATAAAAGCTATTAAAATAACCAACTAGTCTTGCCTTAAGGAAGCTCAATGATAATAATAACATCACTTTTCTTTTTATAGTATAAATCACTAGTTATTTGGGGAAAAATACGGGTGATACCTCTTTTCAAGTTTCATTTAAAGAGTATTATATTTACAATAAAATCAAAAGGAAAAGGAAATATGAGAGAAGTATAGAAAACAAGAGCAGAGCAGATAGAAGATGGGATTATGCCATTTTTTTTTTTTTGTGCTGGGAATCGAACTCAGGGCCTTGTGCTTACAAAGCAAGCACTCTAATCACTGAGCTAAACCCCCAGCAATTAGGCCATTTTTTATGAAGCTAAGATAAAGTATCAGGAAAGATACAAGTGGGGTTCCATCTCTCACTGAAAAAGAATAATGTATCTTTTTTTTTAATTTTTTATTTTTACCAAGAACATGTATTGGTACATTGTATACATAATGATCATAATCAACATGGTTATTTTGTACCTGTACATGATACATCTTGGTTTCCCCCCTCTTCCTCCCTTCCCCTCCCCTCCCTTCCATTAACCCACCCCTCCCTATTTGCAACAAGTGTAGCTACACTTTACCATGTTCTCCCCTTTCATCTTACTTTTCTTTTAACCTTCTTCTTTACCCCCCTTTTCCCTATCTAGTTCTCTCTTTTGAATACTATCTCTCTATTTTTTTTTAAACATAATATCTATTCTAACCCTTTGTTCTTATTTACACTTATGGTTTCTCATATCAGAGAAACAATTCGATGTGTACTAATAAGTGTCTGATTTATTTCACTTAATAGTATGTTCTCAAGGAACATCCATTTACATACAAATGACTCTAGTTTATCCTTTTTTATGGTGGTGTAGTACTCCATTGTGTAGAAAAACCACATCTTCTTTAGCCATTCATAGATACATGTCTCTCACCATGTACTAAACTAAGATTGAAGTGGATCAAAGACCTAAACATAAAAACAGAAACAATAAATCTCCTGGAGAATAAAATAGGAAGAACTTTCGAAGACATAGGGGTTGGAAAAAATTTATGAATAAAACTCAGGCTGCACGGGAAACAATTCAAAGAATTGATGCTTGG
>PVJO010014176.1:0-49212 GCA_004026905.1 Hystrix cristata
ACCATATATAATAAAAAAGCAAACTTGAAAAAATGATTTAAGAGATAGTTATTTTAAAATATGAGCCAGCAACCAAAAGAAAACAAGACTTGAGGAGTGTTTTCCCTCTAGAAGCTTCATGTTAAAGGGTTCAGCATTGTGAGTTTGTAGCTTTGTGACCAGAGGCTGTTCTCCAACCCCATGGTCATGGCTGCAGAAAATGAAAGTGGAAAATTAAAACATTAGCAGATAGAGGCTCTGGAGGTCAGAGTTCCAGCTTAGAATATTTAAAGAGGAGAAATCTTGGGAGCAAATCCTGGCTCAGAGTTAAATTACATAAACATGAGGGACACTCAGAAATCCCAGAGAAAAAGCAGGCAGGGATCAGAAAGGAAGAAAGAGCTCACAGAAGAAAAAGCTACTTGGGGAGAATTTGATTTTTTTTTTTTTATCAAGTGTACACCATCCATGAACAACTCAAGCTGCCTTGCAGGTTTGAGGTGGCAGAGGTCAAAGCCCAAGGCTTGCAAGATCTTGGACACTGCAGGGAAGAAGAATACCTAGAAACCATGGAACCACAGACAAGGTTTGCCTTTTCTGTGGTCAGTTTGTTTTTGGTGGTCATTGGTTGGCCAGCAATTTACACAGGCACAAGAGAGATCCCTGAGGCAACGACTAGATGTCAGTGTGTCAGAGTGAAACAGGCAGAGCTCAGTCTGCATACAGGCGCTGCATACCACAGGGGAGTCAAATTTTGCAACTTGAGTCTTGGAAAATGAATACCAACCTTAACACCAAAAATCCTCTAACACAACAAATTCTGATTCACTAACATTTATTATCTACAATATCCAGTTTTTGACTTAAACTTAGTAGACATAGAAAGAAAGCAGGAGAACAAACAAAGAGTCAATAGAAACTAACTTTGACCCAGATGTTTGATTCAGGAGACAAAAACTTTACTAGCAACTATTAGGTATATATGCAAAAAGGATGATGATCAGAGCAGAGGAAACAATTTAAAAAGAAAATTGCAGAGCTAAAATATACAAGTACAAAAATTTAAAATTCACTATATAGGTTCAATGGTATATTTTCAATGAAAGAAAGTGTCAGTAAACTTGAAGATAAGTTAACAGAAATTAGTCAATCTTAGGTATATAAAAAATGATTGAAGAAAGTAAAAAGAAACTTGGGCGTGAATGAGATAATGTATGGGGTGCAATATACATGTCATTAGAATCCCAGAATTAAGTAAAAGAAAGAGAAAATATTTAGAGAAATGGTGTCCATAAAAGTCCCAGTTTTGGTTGAAATTATTAATTCACAGATTAAAAAATTCAAAGAGCCTCAATTACTATAAAACTGAAGACAACATTCCTACAATACCATACTTAAAATTCTAAAGAAAAACAAAGAGAAACTCTAGAAAGCAGTAAGTAAAAAAGGTAGATAATATCCAGGGGAAGATCAGTAATAATAATGTTGGATTTTTTATAAGCTATGACCACCAAAAGAAATACGAAAATATAATTAAAGTGGTGAAGGACAGAAAAGAACTGCTAACTAAGAAAATTAATTCAAAAGAAAACATCTCTCAAAACTGAATGTAAAATAAAGACATTTTGGAAAACAAAAATTGTGATAATTTGCCACAACCAACAGACCTGCTCTATTAAAAAAAAAAAGCAAAGGAAGTTTTGTAAACTGAAGAAATACAGAGCTCTAGAAATAGTAGACATATAAATAAATATAAAAGATCACATTTTAAACTTTTCTTCTTTTGAAAGATATGTGAATATTTAAAACAACATTTTAATACTTCATGAATGGGTTTATAGTGTATTTAATACAACAAAATAGTACTAGGAACAGAATGGCAATGGAAACATGCTGTTTCAAGGTTCCTATATTTTATCTACAGTAACTCAATATTAACTCTCAATAGAATGAACTAAGTTCAAGGCAGTCACTGTAAACCTAAGAGGAACCACTAAAAATACAATTCAAAGATATAAAAATGGAAAACAAAATGAAGAATTTGGATGGAACATAAAACAAAGGAAGGAAAGAAAGAAGAACAAAAATACGAGGCAAATAGCAAAAAAAAAAAAAAAAAAGGCAGGCTTTAATAAAACCATGTCGGTAATTATATTAAATGTAAAAAGAATATGTACTTCAATCAAAAGACACAAATTTAAGATTATCTAGGAAGCAAGAACCAAGTATATACTGTCTACAGTAGATGCTTTAAAGATGAAAATATGCAAAAAATGTAAAATGTAAGCCTGAGAAAACTGTATTCGTCAAAACAGACTTCAAAACAAGGAGTAAGACTGATGCTGTAGTTTAGGTCTGGGTGTTCCCCAAAGCCCCATCTTGCAAAGGCCTGGCCTGCAGCGTGGTGGAACTTATATAAAGGTAGGTCCTGGAGGGAGGTTCTTGGTTGTTGAGGGTATGTGCTTGAAGGGGATTTGGGGACCCTGGTGCCTTCCTCTTTCTTTTGTCTTCCAGCTTTGAGGGGAGCAACTTTGCCCTCCCATGTCCTCCGCGCTTTATTATGCTATCTTACCACAGCTTCATAAACAACAAGACAGACCAAAGCATGAATTAAAACCCCTGAAACTGTCAGCCAAAATGAACCTTTTCTCTTTGTAAACTGATTACCTCTAGTGTTTGTCACACACAGTAGAGGCAAGGAGGGACTTTCTGTCACTACCTAACGGTGTCATAAGGAAGACAAGGCACTTAGGAATATGTGTGACTAATAAAGATGCCTAGTGAAGACAAAGCCACAATCATAGTAGAAGATTTTCATACACCTTCCTCAGGAATTACTACAAATGCTAAACAAGAAAATACATGGACTATCTGAAGAACATTATCAACCATCTTAACCTGTCTGGCATGTGTTGAACCGGACGCCAAACAACTGCAGAATACACATTCTTTTCGAGTACAGACGGCGCTCACCCAGTAGATCTTGTGCCAAGCCATAAAACAAATTTCGACAGATTTTAAAAGAAGGAAACCTTGCAAAGTATATTCTCTGACGACACATTTACTGCACTGAGAGTAAGTTGGAAATCATAGCAGAGTTAAGTTGCATCTTTCCAGTAAGCCCTGAACTGGGCACTTAAAAAATTTTTTTTCCTTTAAAAGTAACTGTCCTGTCTTTACTTTGATAAGCATGTGGTTATACATTCCCCACTTCGGGTTTACGGCGGAAAATGCAGCTCCAAGTGGAGTTAACTGACAACGAAAGCATCTACTTGTAACGGAGAGGATAAGATGGTCTTTAAAAACTAGGATTATTTTTTCATTTAGAAATAAACTGCTTGTCCAACTTCCTCATGCTTCTCAGCTCAGAGGAAGGACCGGAAAAGTAAAGAATATGCATATTCTAGCCCCAGGAGTTCAGAGTCCTGTTTCTTTTCCACAAGGGAAGGAAAGAGTGGAGAATGGCTGGGGATGGAGGGTAAAAGAGCATGAAATTTTCTTATCTATTGTTTCACTGTATCCCACCCCTCTCTTCCTCATAATAAAAGCTCTCACACACCTGCAAAAACTGAAACAGAGATTTGAAGCAATGATCTCCCCCCCTCCACTGGAGCTAGATTGTTTTGAGACAGGGTCTCACTATGTAATGTGGCCTGGCCTTGAACTCACTATGTAACCCAGGCTGGCCTCGAAGTTATGGCGATCCTCCTGCTTCAGCCTCCTGAGTTCTGGGATTACAAATGTGTGCCACCACACTCACAGGGGGCTAGATTTGAATAAGCCTTTTTTACTTTCCACCAAGATTGTTTCCCATTTTTCTCAAGGAGTGATTGGCAATATAGACCTGAGGACATGCCTGCTGGATATGAAGGTATTCAAACAGGAGGGAAAGAGCAGAGTGAAAGGTTTTGATGGGCAGAGGAAATGCTAGCAGGGCAAGACTTACTCTGCAGCCAAACCTTCCTGTCCTTCCAGATAGTGGTCACCTCTGGGCAGAGGGAATAATAGTTAAGTACACACACGCACACACACACGCACGCACACTGTGTTTCCTTTTTTCTACTTTTAAATACTTTTTTTTTAAAAGCACAAATACCTAAGACAAAAATGTTATTTGAGGATTGAACTTTAGGGGCGAGCATACAGTAATGTGTTGGAAAGGTATTATGTTTAAGGTCACAAATATACGCTGTACTCCACAGGTGTTGCTGCCAGCTGTGAAATATTTGGCAAGCCACTTCTTTTAGCTTTAAAATACGCTGAAAGCTTTCATTTAATGACTTCATAAGTTTTAGGCAAATACCTCATCAAAACAGGGAGCATTTGAAACAGTGAGTGCCAATAGGCTTTCTACTCTGCAGTGTTTTGCGAATGGCAGAAAACGTCATTTGTATTTCAATTCTGAAAGCCACAGGAAAGTCACTTGTGTTTTGTAGCTCTTATTCGAGGATGAATGCTTTCCTACCCTTCTGAGTCACAGCCTTGCTTCACCAAAGGGAGAAACCTTACCTACGAAGCAAATGGAAATAACAAGGATAGTGTGGAGCCAAACTGAGGGACAGAGGCAATTAAAAATAAATCAAGCATCTTAGAAAAAGTCATTTGCAGAAACAGTTGGGTCCCCAGCATGAAATATGGAGGAAACACATTAAAGCAAAAATTAATTTAATAAACATTCATCCTCATTCTTTTTAAAGGAGAGAATACCATAAAATACTTTATTAGGCAAAGTCTCAGCAAGGAAATATGAACTTTTTAAAATAAGAGTTTTTAAATTAGAGAACAGAGAGAAAGATAGAAATATGGCCTAGACTGAGTGCAAAGCCTTAAGAATAGGGCAAGAACAAAGTTAGGTGTAGTGGCACATGCCTGTAATACCAGCACTTTGGGAGACTGAGGCAGGAAGATCACAAGCTTAAGCCTAACTCAGAAAACTTGGTGACTTCGTGAGTCTCAAAATGAAAGATAAAAACGGGCTGGAGCTGGAGCTCAGTGCAAAGGCCCTGGCTTCAATCCCCAGTTAAAAAAAAAAAAAAAAAAGCAGAATAAGGTAACTAATATACAGGGACAAGAAGATAAGAAGCATAGAGCCATTTTAGTTCACATTCCTTCACACTCCAGCGGGTCCATCATGCTAGAATCACACAAAACCAGTACTGATCTGTCAGCCCAGATAATCTACTCACTTAGGTTCCCATAAGCTCATATCTGAATCGAATCTCAAAAGCGGCCCGAACAGTGCCACCTTCCACACTAGATCTCATTGTCTGCTGTCATCAGGTGAGTAGCGGGTTGTTCACTAAATGATTCCAGATCTTTGCATGATGTGCTCGGACATGAGCTGACACCTCCAAACACTTGCTAACTGAGTCAAGTTGACATCTGATACATGCTAACTCAGAATCTCATTGTGGTCCATTTCCTCAATATACACAGCTTTTTCTTCAGTATCCACTTCAACTCACGGTTCCACCCACAATTCCAGATTAGAGCTTTAAATGGTTTAAATGAATCCAGGCATTCCTCTGCCCAGTCCTGGCCATCTGGAAAGACGGCATGCGAGGTAGGCCCATCCAATCGAGACCATCTCAGGACTCTTCTGTAGTGTAGCACTGAGACAGAAACACCCACCAAGAGGGCCGTGTGATGTGCAGGAAGGAAACCTGGAATACTGGGGACCACTGTGGCTATAAGAAGGAAGGCCCAGGGACAAAGCCAGTTCACAGAAAAGGGCCCAGAGGAAAAACCAAAGGTGACAGCGTGTGCTGGTCATGCCATTGCTGAAGGTGTGCTTCTCCAGTTTGTTTTATAGGCTGGTTGGAATCTTGCAGCTGTTCGATGGGGATCAAGATTTGAAACTGACACGGAGGCAAGTCGGGGAACGGGAAAAAATAAGAGAGAAAAGAGAAAGGGAAAAGGAAGTTAAGAAAGGGAAGAATGCAAATAAAGATAATAGGCAAAAAGAAAAAATCAGGGGAAAAAGAGGATCGGAGAGCAGTGTGGGGCTATACGGACAAGTGTGAGAGAAAACTGACGTGCCCTGTTCCGGGGAGACCCCCAGGGCCGCACCCTGTGTGTGCCAGCATGAGAGCCTGTGGGGCCCAGCACCCGCTCACAAGCTATAAAATAGAGAAGCATCTTGTATGACTGAAGCAGTTCTTGCTCATTACAGAAAATTTGGATAAAAGTAGAACGAAAAAAACGCCATAATTCCACATTCAGATACATCCACTAACTTTTACCAAATTTTTCTATCGATTTTTTCTATATTTAAGGAGAATTTTGTAGACTTTTTAACCCTGTTAATATAATTTTATTCCTTGATTTTTGCCTTGCATTTCATAAATATTCCCTATGTTATTATTGTATATTCCTCAGAAACATCATTTGTATGATTCTGTAATAGTCAGTCAAGTAGACATACTCTAATTTATTTAATCATTTTTCTGATATTAGGCATATTATTTGTTCATAATTTTTAATATATATTTTCAAAACACTCCAAAGAAAATTTTCTCACAAAACCCTTTTCTGTAATTGCAATTACCTCAAATAGGTTTCCAGAAGTGAAATCTGAGAGAGTCAAAGGGCAGGAATTAGACAGCCAAACTTAGCAGCTAAAAATTCAGGCAGTTCTTTTACATTTTACTTTCAAATTATTGTTGTTATCTGAAATTCAGATTTAACTGGGAGTTTTGTATTTTACCTGGCAATCCTAGCAGAAATATTTTAAAGATTTCCATACATATCTCCAGTGTCCTTGAGTTAAAAAAGGGGGAAGGAGAGAATAATTTTCAATACTTTGTTTTGTATCATGCTCTATTTCATTAGGCATCATTGCATTAGACCGCACATTGGCCTCTTAAGGTAAGGAGTTACTTTAGCCCTATTTGCAGATGAGAAAGCCGAGATCAACAATGTGAAATGTTTGAGACTCAGATAACTAGGATTTAGGAGAAGTACAGGTCTAACCCAGCCAGCCACTGCGGTGGCCCCAAGAAGCTGACAGAAGAGTGATGGAAGAGGAGATGCAGCTGTGTCTCCCAAAGCACCAGAGCATCATGGGACATCAGGACCACCTCAAAGTCAAGTCAGCCATGTCAACAGCCTTTCCCATCTCCACAGACCCTAATCTCCACCACCCATTAAAGGAGATGGAGGCTTCTCTGAACAATTTGAGCAAGATGGGAAAGAATTTGCATTATGCTGAATGGAAACAAAGTCACAAAATTAATTTAAAAACTGATCAGTTCCTTAAGTTCTTTTCCAGCATCTTCTCAGCCATCTATGTCTTCATTTTCTTCCTCCTTAGGATCTCCTTCTCCACAATTCCCTGTCCTGTTGCTCGTCTTCTTTTTTCTTTTCTCTTCTCTTCTCCTATTCCTCGCTCCCTCCTTCTCTTCTCTCTTCCTTCCTCCCTCCCTCCTTTTCTCCTTCCTTCCTTCCTCTCTTCATTCCTTCCTTCCCGGACTGGGGATGGAGCCCAGCCATTTGCACATGCTAGGCAAGCACTCACCACTGAGCTGCACCCCAGCCCCTCTTTCTTATTTGGGGAACATTTGGGGCTCCTTCATCTTCTCTCACATCTTCATATCTATCATTTCATTTAGCAAGCAGAACCCTTTTTCCCACCTAGAGCCACCTGCCTTTTAAACATGGTCCTGTCTGTAGATCTCTACTTAAAAACTATCAAACAATGAGAGATTTAATTCCTTCTTTCTTCCCTCTCCCATTTCCCCTCTTTCCTCCATCCTTCTCACTGTGACGCTTATGGAGCATCAGTTAGGAGTGGGTCCCAGCCCAGTGTCTCTACAGAAACCCAGCCTTCCTCAGCCCAACAGGTGAGAAAGACACCCAGTCACTGCTCTGGACACACAGGAGACAGGGACCAGACTCAAGATGTTCCTACAAAAGGATGCAAGGACCCAGAGGAGCTATAGCACTGCCACCTGAGCATGACGGGATGCTTCGCAGACATGTAGAGATATGTTGGAACTGGTGGAGAGACAGTGCCTTTCCAGTTAGAACATTTTGAGGATGCCACCCACAGAAAGAGAGAACTGAGCTCAAGCCTACAGCTTAAGACATTCTCTGTAACCCTCTTCATGTGCTTCTCAGGAACTCCTCTTGTTTGATGCCAAAAGAGTCACGGGTAAGGCTGGCGCTGACCTCTGCAGTGCCGTGTAAGTAAGGAGGATTCCTGCGTGCCACGTGCCCCCAGCCAATGCTGGGACTGTCCACAATTGATAAGCATGGTTAACCATAGCCTTCTTTGAAAGGATTCACAAAATGCAATCTTACAATTTTAAAACTGCTCATGAAAATGGATCAATCAGCACAGGCTGAAATAATTAGTTCCCTTTGCTAGGAAAAAAAAATAGTGCCTCTTAATTATTGTACTGATTGCATGAGAGATTTTTAAATACAACAAAGAGGCCTCTGAAGGCTCTGTCCTTCTACCTGCCTATAGGGGAAAGAATCTAATTAAAACAAAGAAAATGTATTAATATTTAATGATGTGATTTTCCCCCACGTTCTTTTTGCTTCTCAATCCAGTGTCAGCTCCAAAAAGTCCCCCAAGAAAGAACACTTAGAATCCCATGAGTGCAATGCTGTCAGAGCACAGTTTTTATAAACAGCTCTGTAATCAGAGTTCCTCTCTCAAGTAACTGTGTCCCCTCACCCTTCTGATTGGTGTCCTGGCCTCCTGCCCTGCACACCATGGTCTCCCAAGTTGCATGTCCCCAGGGTTAGTTCCAACTCTGTCCTTTGTCGCGAGAAACTTTGGGGAAGTGGACAGAACACCACAGAGGTCCCTACCAGCTGCCAGGAAGAGCCAACGAGATGGTGTATGTGAACATGGACAAGAGCCCCTGGCACCTGGGAAGCACTCAATAAATGTTACTTAGTAGCACTGTTACTATAAAAGACTCAGAAGTTAAGGTCCAGGAGAGGGGCGGGGTGATCTTTCCGAAGTCACACACAAGTTGGTGGCAGAATCAGTGGATGAACTCCTTGCTCGTTGTTCTTCTTGGTGCTGTGAGCAGCCACCTGTGCATTGCCCCAGCATTGGCTCTGCTCTGCGCTGGTGGTAGAATAGTCTTTGCTGCTTGCACTCCGTGCTCATTCTTCGGAGCTAGATAAATGCTGGTGGCCCCTCTGTAGCTACATTCATCTCCTTCTAGAACAGGCAGTTATCCTTCTATATCTGCCAAAATATTTTTAATTTTAATTTCCAGAAGACAAAAAGTTAAAAAGAACAAAAACTAAAGCCAAAGGGGACTTTGTTACTGAAATGTCTGAGAGTAAAACTTCAGGCACAGATGCGCCAGGGGCTGGAACAACGTCATTAGAACTTGGCCTTTTATTTTCTGGCTGCTTCTTTCATGCAGTCTTGATTCTCAGAAAATGTGTCCCCTGGAGGGTGCAAGATGATTACTAAGACTTTCAGTCCCACATAAGATCATTCAGAGTGACCGCCCCCCCCAATCCCTGGAGCCCCCTGAAAAATTCTTGTCAGATCTCATCGGTTGAGGTAGAGTAAGACACGTGCTCATTTCTGTTCATGCTCACCACTGCACCCAGGGAGACGTGAAGGAAGAATAGCAGGGCTACTTCCTCCGAGTTCCTGTGAGTGGTCTGTGCGCTTCTACTCATGGGTTACCCAGGAGAAGGAAGGGGAATTATTCAGTAGTACATTTAGCTAAAACAGTTTTCTGTTTCTTGTTTTTTCTGGTGCTGGGGATCGAACTCAGGGCCTTGCGCTTGCTAGGCAAACACTCTAACCACTGAGCTAAATCCCCACTGATGATCTATGCTTGGCTCCTGAAGAACACTGAGACGCAGCTCTAAGCAGTGATCACACAATAGAAGCCCACAGGTCAGATTCAGCCCTCCCAGAATGGGTTGGGTTTGGGCCACATCTTACGTTTGAAATTGAATTCCCTGTCAGTACTAAATGTCAGCAGACCCAGGAAAACGGCACCTCTGGCCAGAAGGACTTCCCCTGACTCTGTGTTGGCCAGTCTGCCCTGGCGCCCACAGAACCTGCCCAGTTACCTCTCTCAGTTTTCAACCTGGATACTGTGGCCAGCCAAGTGTGCAGGTTCTGAGGAGTCCACTTGGGACTAACACAAGTCCCCTGGGTTGTAAGCACCATTCGCACTGCTGGTTCCTCCTGGGAGCTAACCATGCACCACTGATGGTGTGTGTGGCTTCCACCTTCAGTGAGGGTCCCAGTCTGCCTAGGAGATACGCAGGCCACAGGTCATGGACCCACTTCAGTCAGAGGGGACGTGAGGTTTGAGGATGCTCAGGGACAACACAGGGACACCCAGGGTAGCTGAATAGCTCAGATAGTGTAGGTTAGGGAGGGCGGGCTTTCCTCAGACCCTGAGCCAACCCTCAGACTGAAAAGCTCAGACACAGAGCCCTAGAAGTCTAAAGGAGAAGAATAAAAAGGTACATAAGCAGATTCTTTCTCTCTCCACCTTTCCCATCTCCCTGGCTCCTGGAGGATGGAGGATTCCAGACTGGGCACCTGACACTCTGGGTGGTTTTGCCTTTGCTCCACCCCCTCCCGCTGTCCTGCAGTGTCCCCTCAAAGTCAAGTTTTCAAAGTAGGGAGCACTGCTGTTGCTAAAACTGCTCTATGTCTGCGTGGGAGGGAGGAGTCGTCCACGTATGCAGGCCCACAACAGAGACAAGCAGTAGACTTTTTAAGAAATGCAATCCATTTCTCTCTTGTGGGAGGGAGGTGGGGAAAAAAGCAAGTCTGAGCCCACGGTCTCTACATCATTTTGTTCCTACACACACCCCGAATCTGTCCGGTCCTCCCTACCTCCTGTGCCCTTGGCCCAGACCCAGCTCCTGGACAGCTGCCCCACCGCACCCCCGGGTTCCCAACAGCCACTCTCTCCCTGCCACATCCTGCTTACAGTCTGCCAACAGCTTCCTGTTAGAAAGGAATAAAATCCAAACCCTTTCCAGAGGCCTGAAAGACCTTTGGTGATGTTTTCTTTCTCCCTGTGGGACTTCATTTCAAAGTTCCACCTTCTCGAGGACCAGGGACTGTACCCACTACACGCTCTACCCCCACGTCTAGAATCATATCTGCCATATAGCGGACCCAAACCACAAGTGAACAAAGGAACGAGGTTTGAAAATGATCTGACGGTCTGAACTTCTGTTTATTAGTAGTTACAGACAACTATTTGTGAATCCCCGTAACCTCTATTTAAAAATTTAACTGGGGTACAAGAATAGCAGAGGGAAAAGGGGGCAAAGTTGGCATTATTTTACAGTTCATTTAATTCACTCCTCCTGCTGGCACTAATTTAATTCATCTCCGTGGCTAACGGAAGGACTGAATTGAAATATTAACCTCAAAGGCAGCGCTGGAACAGATAATGGAGCCTGCCTGTAAGTGCTGAGCGGAAAGATAAAAGGGGAAGGAGCTGCCGCTTCCACAGGAGAATTAAAGAAAGGAGGGGGGATAATAGAAGCCTTTTTTCTAATGGTTCATTTTCTTTCTCTTTAGTCCGAAGTGATAAAAGCAAATAAATTTGTGTTTAGAATCACAGACACAGAACAAGGCCATTATATAAAGATATTATCTTCCTGGTGAAACTTTGTCAGAAGTTCTAATGTCGAAAGCATGCAAAGTGGATTAAAATATCACAAGCAGGCAGCAGAGATTGTCAAAATGACAGAATATTATTAAACCTGTATATTTATCCCTTAATTTTCATCTCCACACGAGACCCCAGCGTGGGGCTCTTTCCGCATGAAGCTGCGGCTGTGTGGCCGCTAAGAAGGCCGAGGGAGGGAGCGGAGCCTGCTTGGATGAAGCCCAAGATGCCTTCCCAGCTCCCCAGCAGCCTCCTGCTTGAACAAAGTCCAAGCTAAGCGTCTAAATAAACAGAACAGCGGCTCTTCTGCCCGGATGACATTTAGCTGGCGTTCCCACCTCCCAGGCTCGTGGGCTGAGACAGAGAGGAGGGACCTGGATGCAGGGGGTGGGCTGCGAGGATGACACGGGGCAGGCTGCTTCTGCCTGCAGGTTTAGGGGAGGAGCAGGGTGTCTCTCCCTCTAAGGCCCTTGTCTCTCCAAGAGCTCCAGTGGACACCACAGATGAGACGCATTCCCCGCACTCTGCTGTGTGTCTGGGCTTTACGCACTATCTCCCTGTTAATCTTCACAACAGTCCCATGGGGCCGTGATCCTCCTGGTTTTACGGTTGAGCTACTCAGCCTCAGAGGCCAAGCAAGTTACTCAGGGCCTGCGGTGAGCACAGAGTGCCAGCAGGTCGGAGCCCAGCCATGCTGGATTCCACGGCGAAGCAAATAGTTTCTTTATGGGAAGAGCACAGTCGTGGGGACACCCGTGTAGGGAGCGCTCTTGGAGACCAAGGCTCGGGGACACAGCCACACTGGCACTCAGCAGCTCTGGAAAGTTGCAGGTGGGCATAACACTTGTGTCGGGAGGCATTGAGAGATGGGGATGGGGACAGGGCGGGGAAGTAGGCCTATGTTTCAATGTTCACCTTTCTGTGCTATTTGAAATGATCATTATATGTGCATTGACTAAAAATGTAAGACAATATGCAAAATAGCTTAGCTGGAAGGACAGAAAAGGCCAGGGTTTTTACCTCCTCTCCCAGCACACTCCTTGTGCACAAGCACCTTCCTTACCTGGATCAGTCTGGTGTCATTGGAGTCCCTGCTGTACTTCTGAGCCAGGACCTACCAGGGGGCTCTTCCTCTGTCCATGGGGAGTGGCTGCTCCCCTCTCTCTCCCAGGGTGAGCCCTGTACTCCAGCCCCCCACTCCGGCTCTGCCTCCCCTGGCAGCCTCCCATGACTACTCTATGACCTCCATGCTCCCTCTCTGAAATCCACAGGCCAGACCTAGGCCCTAGCTTTGCTTCATACAGTCGGCCACCTAGAGCAGCCCAGCTGCTTTAGCAGCTAAGGGCCAAGAGCACCAGCTCCACACAGAACCGAGCTTGGTGTGATGCCCAAGCGGGCTGCCC
The DNA here is from genome assembly GCA_004026905.1 of Hystrix cristata. Taxonomy (NCBI): domain Eukaryota; kingdom Metazoa; phylum Chordata; class Mammalia; order Rodentia; family Hystricidae; genus Hystrix; species Hystrix cristata. The sequence goes on from PVJO010014176.1 coordinate 13,013, forward strand.
CAGGTAGACGGGGTAGGGCGTCCGGGGCTTGTTCTCACTGACCCGGGCAAGCTAAGGAGAATCAGGGCAGGCAGAATCAGGCCCGTGAGGCAAGAATCCTGTACGTTTTGGAGATCCACTTATTTTTTTTGGTGCTGGGGATCAAACTTAGGGCCTTGTGCTTGCTAGGCAAGCGTTCCACTGCTTGAGCTAAATCCCCAAGCCCGTGGAGATCCACTTTTAAAAAAGCACTACAATATTACAAAAACAAAATTTCATACAAAAATAAATAATTAGAGTGAGAACATAAGTCACAACAAATACGAGAGGCTTAGAGATTCGGGGCCCTTTTCAGCTTTCTTTAGTAATTTGGCAGAAATGCTCACATTTTTGTGATGGCAGCCTCCCCTCCCCCACCATCGCTCAAGTCCCACAGCTCACACAGGAGAGAGGAAAGGGCCTGACTCCTCATTAGTTTAGCAATCAATCCGTCTCCTTGGAGGAGACCCACAGTGCTCAGGCGCCTCAGTGAAGAACGACAATGATGAATCAACAAAAACTAGCAGGTAACTAGGGAGTGGAGCTGCTGTGATCCAGTCCAGGGCCCTCCCAGCCCTGTGAGGGGTGGGACAACTCAAGGCAAGGCTGCCCTGGAGAATCTGGATTAGGGCCTTGGGCACCAGGCCAGCCCGGGCCTTGCAGGGAGTGACGTTTAGCAGCAGGCATGTGGGTGGCTGGATTAAAGAGCGACGAAGCTGTAGGGGGAACCAGCTGGCTGCTTTCACAGTAGAGATGGCACAGGTGGGGTCAGAACTGGATGTCTCTGCCTGTGCATTCCACCAAGCTTTCTCCTTCTCTCTCTCTCTCTCTCTCTCTCTCTCTCTCTCTCTCTCTCTCTCTCTCTCTTTCCTTCCCTCTCCAGTACTGGAGATTGAACCCAGGGCCTTTGCACTGAGCTACGCTGTCAGTTCTTTTCTAAATTTTTTATTTAGAGACATGGTCTTGCTAAGTCAATAAATTGCCCAAGATGGGATCAAATTTACATTCCTCCCTGCATCAGCCTCCCAGACTGCTGGGATTACAGACACGTGCCACCACTCCTGGCTTCCACCAAACACTTACAGAAGGAAGAATGCCCATTCTGCACCTCTATACCCACTCTTCTAGAAAATGGAAAAGAGGGACCACATTTTAGCTCAGTTTTAAGAAAACAGTAATATCTGGTACCAAAACCACAGATATTTCAGGGAAAACCAATATTATTCATAGAATAATCACTTTGGGCCTATCAGAAATGCAAAAATTAAAAATACAAACTATTAATGAGAATATGGAACAACTGGGACTCTTACACACTCCCGGTAAATGTGCAAAATGATACACTCACTTTGGAAAAACGGTTTGCCAATGTTTTAAATATACAATTTATAACCCACTAATCCAAGTTGTGACTGTTTACCCAGTAGAAATAAAAGCACGTGTCCACACAAATACCTTCAAATGAAGGTTCCTAGCAGCTTTATTTATTTGTTTATTTATTTTTTTGGTGCTGGGGATCAAACTCAGGGCCTTGTGCTTGCAAGCACTCTTAGCTCATTGGTTAGAGTGCTTGCCTAGCAGCTTTATTCACGAGTCCCAACCAGAAGCTATGTAAGCACCCATGTACATGTACAAACTCCCCATGACGGATGTAATCATTATGTACTGCAAACATGTAGTAATAAAAACTAAAAATTAAAAAATAAAGAAAAAATGAGTAGCTAAACAACTTATGACGCATCCTCCATGGAATGTTGTTGAGCAATAAGAAGGAAACATTGGCAACTATGTGAGAAAATCTCCAACCATTGTGCTGAGTGACACAAAGAGGACAGGGCGTCGAATCCGTTTATCTGAGATTCTAGGACAGACACACTACTGTGCAGTAACGCAGAATGTGCCAGTGACTGCTTGGGGTCAGGAGTAGAGGGTGAGACTGACTGCAAAGAGACAGGTTGGAACTTTTGGGGGTCACAAAAAAATGCTGTATTTCAGCTGGGAGGAGGCGTTACAAGGGGGTATGTGCTTGTCAACACTCATCAAACTGTACAACAAAGTTCATTTTAAATGTGAAAAAATGAATGGATGCACCTTGAGAACACACTCTTAAGTGAAATAAATCAGACACACATGACTACATATCGAATTGTTTCTCTAATATGAGAAACCATAAATGTAAATAAGGACAAAAAGATATAATAGATATTATGTAAAAGAAAGATAATATTCAAAAGGGAGGAGAATTAGAAAGGGAGGAGGGGGAAAAGAAGGAAGGGAAAAAGAAAAGAAAGGAAAAAGTGGAAAAAATGGAAAAATGTAAATAAAGCCATTGTAAATAAGGAGGGGAGAGGGAGTAGAAGGAGGGGTGGGAAAAGAGGGGAACCAAGATATATCATGTACAGGTACAAATTAACTATGATAAATGTGATCATTATGTATACAGTGTACCAATACATGTTCTCGGTAAATTAAATTAAATTAAATTTTTAAAAATGTGAAAAATTCAACGGATAAAATTTTTTAAAACTGTGTTTTAGGCTTTATCCCCCTAAATACTTTGATCCCATGTTTAGCGGTGGAGCCCAAGCACTGGTATTTTTCATAACACTTCCCCACTGCTTCCAGGGTAAGATTCAGCTTGGACAAGGGATAGACTTAATTTTTGAAAAGGTTACTTGGATCACATCACTCTCTGACTCAAATCTGTATGTAAATGTCCCTTTCCCACCTTTCCAGGCTTGTCTCCAGACACTCCGCATCTGTTACTGTGCGTCTGCCACACTGACCTTGCCCTTGTTTCCTTAATGTCCCAAGCAGCCCAGCTCCTCAGGCTGCATGCTGTCCCCTACCTGCCATGCCCCTCCCTTTGCTGCACAGGGCGAGGTGACCTCTGACATACAGGGCACCTCCTCACCAAGGCCTCCCCTGGCTTCTCCATCTGCAGCTGCCCTCCATCCCAGGCCCACATGCATCTTTCCATCACACACACTCTTTTTGTTAAAATAGTATTTACCACCATTTTCTGAAATAATTTTAGCTGCACCATTACCTGTTAACTCATAGTTTATTAGCCAGTAAAAATCTGGCTGAAAAAATAACATGATTGACTTGCTGGGAAGCAATGAAAATACAAGATCCACCACAGATCCACGGACAAAAAATTATGGAAAAAAATCAAGTAAATTCTAAAATGGTACAACAGGTAGTGAAGGGAACCAGCTGACCTATTTGCTTCTTCACTCTTGCCCACTCTCCCCACTGCCAGCATTTTCATAAGTCTTCACAAATAGCAAAGACTGCCCTGATCTCTTTTTGGATATATCCGCCCAGGTCATGAGTTGCCACCCCCGTTCTCCAGGATCTGTCATGTAGACTCACAGGGAGGGGCCCCAGACAACCCTTTTATACCTCTCACCCTGTTTCCATGGCCACAGCTAATTGGAGAAGGGACAGACACCTGATCCTACCCCGACCAATCAGATCCTCCACAGATGGCCAGACTGCTAAAATGGGAAGCTAGCTAGTTCCCATGAGTGGAGGAAGAAGAGACCAAGGAAACTGGTTCTGTCGCCCCAGAGGGCAAATGCAACGTGAGCAAGTGGTGAGAAGGACAGAGTTAGACTCCCAGACTTTTCTGTTCCAGGGCTTTCTTAGGCTCCATCACATTCTCACGCTAGAATTTCCTTTCAAAGAAACCATCTCTTCCATTTTCCTTTGTTTTGGTTTATTTTCTTTTTTGCTTCAGTTCACTTGAGTGTTCCTATTATTTGGTACAGAAGGATGGTAACTAATCAAATGTGCATTACTGTAACAATGAGAAAAAAATTACACCATCAGAATTCAGTTTACATAAAATATTTTCAGTTTGACTACATACTTATAACCAGAGCATAAAGAGAGGTCCTCTGGCCACTCTGGACTTCTAGGCTCTCTCTCTCGTTATCTCATTTCGCCCACACCTGCACCACACCTCTACTATTTTATTGAACTTTCTGGCCCAGGAGGCACTTGGGAATGTCAGATTTCCTCACCAAAGCCAGAGTTGGCAGTGAGGTTGCTCGTGGAGATGCGGGTGACTGTGTCCAGGGTCAGCTCAGCCAAGCCCAGGAGCAGCCGACCCTGAAGACACAAGTGCCCTGTGCATGATCAGCACTAATTTGAGCTGTGATACCATTTCCAAGCTGTCACCACCTCAGGCCACTACAGAACTTCTCTTGAGGAACGGGAATGGTTGGTATTCAATTTCTCTCCTCTGCTTCTCAAGAGCTGAGTTCCCAAGTTCAAAGACATCTATCATGGTGAGTGATGGATTGTATTTCAGAGCAGGTTGGCAGCAGGAGGGAATTGGATTCAGAAACAGCCATCTGGCTTTTGCAACTGTGTGCCCTTTGCCCTGTTAAGCATCACACTGACTGTCACATAATCCAAGTGGCCACAGGAGCGGAACTGCCCCTTGCATTGTGCCCAAACAAGGCTCCTCTGTCCTGGAGAGGCAGAAGCACTAAAGAAAGCCACTGGCGAGACTTCTAGGATGCTGTCGGATGCTGAGCACAAAGACCTTTCTGATAGTGTGCTATCTGCTGGATACTGGGAAGACGCAAAATTTCCACCCACCAGGAGCACTTATTCATTCATTCACTCAAAATCTCTTAAGTTTTTTTATACTTACTTGACTTGGACATTGGAGGCTTGCTTCCAATTGCAAAATGGGTAGCTGTTAGTCTTTGAATTCACAACAGTGGGTCAGACCCTATCTAATGACTACTGTCTGAGCAATATTTGTCTTGCCGGTTTGAGTCTTCCCTCTCGGAGGCTGTTTTCTTCATCCACAAATTGGGAATAATAAGAATACTCAGAAAAGTATAGGAACTGAATGTGTCTATAGGGTGCCTGTGAGTAGTGAATGTTCACTGATATTAGCTGACTTCACTTTTTTAGGCTTTTATTGCTGCTATTTTTATTGTATCCCCACAATCTTTATTCAGGCCCAGTTCTCTATTTCTTAACTGCCTGATCAAGCGATATAATACCCTTATCGTGTCTATTCCAGTAGCCGTGATTTTAATAGCATCGCTCACGCTAATAACGATTCCTGTTTGCATGTGATCTACCACCGGCCCTCATGAATCTGGGCTCTGGATTGTTGCAGATCTTCTCTAGCACAGCATCCCAGCCCCAGCTGTGTGACCAGGAGCTTGCCTCTCAGGTTATATTTTGCTTTTGACGAGTAGATTGGGAGGCAGCCAGTACAAATGGCAGTTGTTAGCAAACCTGGGGAGAGATTGTGTCTCCTTACTGCTTAGCACAGAGCAGAAGAGGCAGCCAATCGATAAGCAGCAGGCGATGACAACGCTTGCAACTGACAAGCAATGTCACTCTCGATCATGGTTTCAAAAACACTTTAGGGGTGGCGAGCTCTAGAAGTTGTCAAGTTATATGTGTGTACCAGAAGAAACTTGAAGAAGCAAAGAACTTGTAGAGTATAGAATTGGACCATTCATCAAGATAAATCCAAAAGAAGAGAAAGCAAGCAGAAACATTTTGGAAGATTCTTTACCCTTAAGGGACTCTTGTCTACATAGTCAAAGAATGAAAGTATTTAGAAAAAGTTAAAAAAAAAAAAAAAAAAAAAGAAGAAAGAAATTTAAGCCCTAGTTATCTGTGGGTGTAGATACAGAATGATAGAGGAGCAAATGATGTAATCCACACTGAATACATAAATAATCACCTTAACTAAGATTTATGGAGTGTCTATTGTATACCAGACTCTGTTCTAAGTTGTTGTATGTATATTACTTCCTTTAATTATCGCAACATATTAATGTATGTAAAACACTTAACAATGCCCGGTACTGAGAAAGTACTGTTGTTTTTTCAATCATCATCTCTACTTTTCAGATGAAGACATTGAAGCTCAAAGATGTGAAATGGCCTTCTTTTGTATTTTAACAGCAAGAAGATCTCAAGCTTGTTTGTGTGTGTGTTTGTGTGTGTGTGTCTGTGTGTGTATCTGTGTGTGTGTGTTGTCTGTGTTTCAATCTAAGCATAAAAACAAAGGGAAGTGTCATTTCTGCAGTTCTTCAATGCCAGACACTATTAGTGGGCCCCACCATCCTCTTACTCCTAAATGCTGTTTCCTTGTATGAGCATGCAGATTAAGACACAGGAGGATGGAGACCCCAGAAAACTTTTCCAGGGTCACAGAGCATCAAAGGCAGGGAGATGAAGTCCCACATGTTTCCAAAGTCCCCCCTTTTCCCTTGGATCATTTGTGCCCTGGGACTCAAGATGCTCACCTGAAGAGCAGAGATACCACGGTATCTGCAACCACAGATCCACTGAAAAATCAGAAGGACCTCTGCACGAGGACGCGTGGCAAGGACAGAGCGCAGGGCAGGTGTCCCAGCGCCTGATCGGTAAAGGCTGCTTTGGGAGGCTGGATAGTCTCCAGCCCGCATCCCTGTGTCCTGAAGCATGTTGACATCCCACAGTCACCCAAGACGATTGCTTTAGTTTGAGAACTAAGAACCGAGAGGTTTCCTGGGTAAAAATGAGGAAGGCTACAAACATTCCTTTTCTGCACTGGACCCCCCACCTCCAGGCGTGTGTGATTCTGTCTCCAGCACCTCTCAGCTCAGCTGGACAGTCTCATGCCCGTGGGATCAGTCCAGCCGGCTGGGACTGTGATTAGTTCTTAGGACCTCTTCTGCCCCTACTGTCACAGTTGCAGTTGTCACCAAATAATGGTTTTCCCTTCCCTTGACACTGCCTGGAACCCAGCCAATTCTACACTTCACTGCGCTCTCCTGCTTGCTGATGACAAGACCAGCGACACAATATCCCCCACAACCCCTCCAGGGTGAAGGAAAGGGCGCCATCACCTGGACTGTCAACCCCAGCTCTGTGAGTAATGGAATCCATCTGAGAAAGCATCCTTTGAAGATCCCTGGAAGTGAAAATCAGAGCCGTCAGACACAGGCTGGCTGAAACATGGAATCCCTGATCTAGCTGTAGCCTGGGAGAACTTGCCGACCCTCATGGCCACTCACAGCCCCCATTTTGCAGATGCAAAAGCAGAGGTAAATACTTTGCCCGAGGCACTAAGGCTAGCTGTGACTGTGCCCAGCCCAATCCCTTTCCAAATCTCCCTTTCTTTTCCCGGCATGCCCGCCAGGATGTTCCAAGACTTAACCTCCCAACTCTCCCCTTCTGTGCCTTTTATTTCAGTAATACACTGTTTGTATTCCCCTGAAAGCCCCCCTCTGGAGGAAGAATCTTTCCTCAAGGCACACTGCATCCCCAGACGCTGCTTTCCTTCTGCACGCAGGCGATGCAATCACTCATTAGCTTACTGATATGCGGCATAAGGTCAGCCCCCGCCTGGCAGTCCACAAAGGAATTCCTCAGAGGCTGCAGCGGCTGCACATCTAGACTTCTGAGCTGGGGAATTTCTGCCTTTGTGCCTGCGCCTGTATTAATTAATCATTCTTTTAACTCTGGCTGTGTCTACACGCATTATTATAACAGTCAATTCTGTTCTCCAAAATAAGCTAATTTAAACCAATGATCTAATGGCTTTCTCTTTTTTCTTTTTCTTGCTGGATTTTTGTTTTAAAAAAGAGCCGGTCTTAAGAGTGGAGAACTCAGTGAGGCCAAACTCTGGATAGAAAAGTATCACTCATTCATTCATTCGTTCATTTAACCCATTCATGACAGAACTTGGCCAGCACTTGGAGGAGTGGAAAAATATAACTGACCGGAAGGTCCACAGTCTAACACAGGGAAGGAGGTAAAGACAAACACGGCGTAGAACAACACACTTAACACATCACGCCAGTGAAAGGATGTGTCTTGTTCAGCTTCACTCCTAGACCACAGGAAAAACAGATATGCATCCACCTTCCAGGGCATAAAAGAGGGGTCCATTCAATTAGCAAACCTAGAGAACCTGGGCAGTCAGGGCAGAATGCACGCTGCTGGGTTTGCCACCAGCTGCTGAGCAATTCCAACAACACAAGGTTCTGGCAGGAATGGAAAGGGAACTGAGATTAGCATGGCCCGGGGACTGCCATGAGGTTTCTTTCTTGCCAGTGAGTGAGCAGTTTTTAATTGCCATCCTCCTAAATCCAGACTGTGTGATGACATGGATAAGGTTAGGCTAGCATTTGCCTTTCACTCTCTATAAAGAAAGAGCTCTTTAATAGTCCTTGTGTGTCTGCAGGGTGTGACAGATTTAAACTAGTTAAGAGAATGGATTGTTTTCAAGGACTAATTAAACGATGAAGCTATTGATAGCATGAATCTCTCTCAGCTGTCATTAAAGCAGCCCTCCGATGTTACCCAGGAGGCCCAGGCCTGCCCACCTGCAGGCTGCTGCATGGCCCTGTGCACAGACCTTACAGCTGGTGGGCTGGTGCCTGGCTCTGCTCTTCACAGGCCGGAAGTTGAAGGTCACAGTGCCCAACATCGTGGGCCAGTGTTGTCTTTTGTACAGTGGAGCTGGATCCCCTCATTTCCTGTGCTTGAGGTCAAGCATAGGATGTCACAGAAAGCATGTAGTAAATGCTGAAATCATTACTTAAGAAGCAATCACACCAACCTGGGGTGGACGGGACGCGTCTGTGCAGCTGCTCAAGGGCAGCGGTGGCATGTGGTGGTCACCAACTCACATTGGCCAACAAGGCAGTTCTGCTGCCAGCAGCCTCACTGTTGTTTGGAGGAAGTACAGAGCCCCAAGTGGTGGACAAGAAGGTCTGGGTGCCTGCGGGGGAGACCACAGTGCATCTTATGAGCTGTGTTCCTGAATATGTCTATACTTGTCGAAGATACTTGGGGTGTAGGACGTTGGAGGATGGACAATACCTGCTTTCTGTTTCCCTCCTTACCCTTCTATGATTTGTGGGAATTTGCTCCTTCTTTCTAAGGGCCCCTTCTCCTGGAGCCTGGAGGGAGATGTTGGGACAGGGCTTGCTTCCACTTTTGTGTAAGTCCTACATTTTATCTCTCGCTTTGAGCTCTGGGCAAAGGACAGGTCCATCTGATCTTGGTGTTCTGCCTCCATGATGCGCTTTGGGCTTTCCCCGCTCTCTCTCTCTTTCTCTCTCTCCAAATTCTTGCAAAACTCCAACACACTGCTGCTTACACTGTAGAGTAGCACGTCAATCAGGACTTAGTACCCCCGTATCCAGAATTCACACACCCTGGGTGGGGCCTCTGGTCTCCTCTGAGCCCAGGACAGGTTGAGTTTAAGGCAGGACCCACACTTAAGGCTCAAAGTATTGAATAAGCACACTCATGAAAGAGTCTGAGATTCTTCACTTCAAGCTCCCTGAACTCAACTTCCATCCTCAAAATCAGCCCACCTTCCTCAAAAAGTGGGTCCTCCGAGTCCAGTCCTGTACTTCTACATGGTCCAGTCCTATTTCCCTGCTCTCCCAGTCCAGCGGGATTAATAAACATCCCAAGAGTTGCTGTATTATAGACTAGGAGCTTGCAGTGTCCCTTGAAGTCACACTGGTAGAGAATACATTATGAGATGTTCTGTGCCACCGCTGGCCCAAATCCCAGCAGACTCGGGCCTTTGGGAAATCTGGCCCACTGAATAAGCCCCCAGGGAAGAACTGAGTCTCCCATTTTAGTGTGAAAATGCACCCAAAGTGGTCAGGGAGGCATCCTGTCCCCATCCTGGAGTCACGCACAGCCTGGGTCCACAGACACAACCTGAAGTTCTAGAATCCAGCATTGTCCCTGACCATGTCCCTCTCTGGATGGGGAAGCCACAGGGGCTGCAGGGCCATATCACGCACCAAACACTCTTGTTGGGAAGAGCAGGGTCAGCAGCCAGATATGAAGGTACCTAGAAGCTGGCAGCCAAATACTAATCCAGAACATTTCAATGGTGAAAAGAGCTATGAAGAACGCCTGGAGCTGCTGGAGAGGTCAGAGATGGCAGCCTGAAGAGGAGACAGCCAAGACCTACCAGAATGGTGAGGACAAATCAGTCAAGGAGAGACCTGGACCACTGTGATCCAGCCGGAAGGAACCATGTGTGGAAAGGCCCTGAGGCAGAAATAAGATCAACAAAGTCTAGAGGTAGAGAGAAGCTGAGTGCCCAGAGCCCGGTGGACAAGGAGGAAGAGGGACAAAGGCTGGAGCATGTAGGACCTATGAACACATCACAGAAAGAATTTTAACTTTAGACTGGCTGGGTGCAGAGGGACACTATCTGATGCAGGATGTACAGCGATCTCTGAGCTACGCTGTGGGAAGTGAGGGACAGGATCTGACACAGAGATCTCAGCTGCAGTGTGAGTAAGGACCGGGAAAATGGCAGGCATGGCGGCAAGGAGGCTATCCAAGGAACTGTCGTATCCTTCTTGGCAAAAGTGGTGGAGGCTGGGCCACAAGTGACAGCTGTGAAGATGAAGAGAAAATGTGGCTCATGGTACACACAGAAGAGGCCACAGAGAGTGCAGATAAGGAGGAACGGAGAGGACGCTGAGGTGGCCAGTCTGGGCGAGCGAGCCAGCGCCGTGTAACTTGGGGTCCACCCGCAGGGAGCAGAGCCCACAGGTCATCACGTCCGACCCCTGGGATGGAGCTGACGAGACACCTCCCACGGGGTAGGCAGCGAGAGCAATGGTGCCCATTTAAAACCATGGCAGATGGTTTTTCTCTGTGTTTTCAGAGAGCAGTAATTGCCTCCCATCTCTCCTTCCTATCATGAGGAGGGACGAATCTCACTGAAGCCCAAATGCTTGCACCGGGAAACACTCCCAGTTGCTGTGCTTCCCCAGAATGCTGAGTAGTCTTTGTGAACTTGAAGGATGGCCTTGTCAGCAGCAACAATATTTACAGAATATACTGTTACATATGGAGGGAAATGCAAAGTGGTGATGTGGCAGTTCTGCGTGCACCGTGGGCACAGCGTGAGGGCCTGCAGGCTGAGTGGAAACCGCTCTTCCTCTGCTGGGCCTGCCCGGCCCCCTCGCTCCCCAGCCTGCCATGGAGGGACACGAGGTCCAGACACCTGCTGGACCAGTCCTCTATGGCGAATGGGGAGGAAAGACATGGCAGTGCCATGCTCAGGAAAGAAACCCAAAGGCCCCAAAACTCCTGAATCTGATGCTCCAGGAAGCTGACTTGGCAGCCTCTTGTCCCTCAGGACATTTCTAGGCTTGACCTGAAGGTCATAGACGGGATCTGCATACTTGCTTGCCAGGGAAGTAGCTTCTCAAGAAGGTGAGGTGCATATTACAGAAAAACTGTCGCCCGTACTTGGAGTTGCTTCTTTTCTCAGACAGCTGCACACTGGGGACACCCTTGTGCTGGGCCTGCCCTGAGTAAGAAGAGCAGGAGTGCAGTGGTAACAAGTCTCTGACTACAGTCATGGGAGAGAGAAAATAAACAAGACAAGTGCCGTGAGAAATAAGAGGCTGCTGCACCAGAGGCTGTAGGGAGGGTGGGAGGGGTCTCCAGCTGGGTGGGCAGGGGGCTGAGACCCCCATGCTGGAGAGGAGCAGCCCTGGGGGCACCTGGAGCAAAGGGACCCCTGCAGCGAGATGGGCTATGTGGCCCCAAGAGGAGACACTGGACCAGTTTCCAAAGCCTCTTGTTTACTGATACTGGGATGCCATCTGGGGGTCAGCAGCAGCAGGTGGGACAGGGATGAGAGTCTGGTCAGCTCTTCTTGAAGATATCTGCCAGGGCCACAATGTGGCTGGAGCATTGTCCTTGCCATGTCTTTGGAGGCCAAGGACAGCCTGACCTCGGTGTTCCCATTCCTGGAGGAGAATGAGCAAGTCCAGAGAGAGGGAATTCTCGTATCAGGGTCGCATGGCCTGGAAGGAAACTCCAGGTGGGATTTAGTCCATGGTGAGCTGGGATGGAGTGGGGGTGGGGACAGAGCATGAGAGAGACATATGCTGGGTCCCCATTTTAGATCCTGTGGTAATTCTTAAAATAGGCACCAAAGTGAAAAAGGTGGCCCTCACCTGTGGGTGATGAAGAACGAGGACACAGATGGGGGCGTACATCCAGCACCTCCTGCTGGGCGGGTCACAGTGTGTGCCCGTCAGGCCAGCACCAGGAACACAGTTTAAAACTGAAATTTAAAAGCTGTACCAAGACTTCATGCAGACCCCACACACAAGCCTGTTAGTAGAAACTGCCAAAGAAAAGTTCTGTTAAAGTAGAGTATATTAAAATTCCTTAAAATGACCGAGAATGGATGGAGTTGAATCCTTTTGTTAGGAGGAAGGCTTTTAATTCACCAGCCGACACTCGCCCTCTCGTTTGGGTTTGCGGGGCTGGGAACTGAACCCAGGATCTCCTATGTGCCAGGCAAGCGCTTCCTATACTCCCTAGCCCCACTTCAAAACTTTTAAGATACAAATTGAGTTCGAGTCTTCTGCTCTTCCTGGCACTAGCAACCTTCTGTCCGGGAACTTGACATGGTGTTAGAATTCCCAGGCCACGTGAAGGTCGTCAGGACCCTGAGGCTTCTGCTGGCTCTGGCGATCTGTTGACCTCTGTGTGCAGGCAAGTTGGGAGGATGCTGGCCTATACATCCCTCTGGGGTTTCCCGCCTGGCTGAGATCAGCACAGAAACCAGGCATTAAACCAAGCTGGGGCTACAGCTCATCTGCTGAGCCAGAAAAGCAGAGAAGAAGATGCCAACACTGCGTTCTCGTCTGGAACCTGAAGTCTTCCAAGCTTTTACAATCTACTGTCAGAATCTGGCTAACCGAGAGTGTAGGAATGAGGTCTCTGCTTTCATGCTAGTAGTTCCTGGGACCGCTGTTAGCATCTCAGGCGGCTCTGCTCCCTGACGCATGGCTGCCACTCGCAGCACTGATGTTTGCCTTCTTCCCACACAGCAGGGACCTGCCTTGTGCTTCGAGTCTCTCTGCATTCTGTCTCTGGCCTCTAGACCCAGATTTAAAGATTCACAGGATTAGGTCAGGCCCGGTAGAATAATCTTCTTTTCATTAAATCAACTGGTGAGTGACCTTAATCTCCTTCTTGGGTCTTGCAACCTAGCAGTCACCCACCACATTCACATATTCACATATTCACAGCTTCCACCGCACGCACTGGAGGGGAGAGAGCTGTACAAGCTGCCTGCCCCCAGCCAGGAGTCTCAGGGGCCACCCTGGAATCTAGCTGCCACAGGCCCCCTTCCAGACCACAGCCATAGCCTCCAGCTGCACCCTGGCCCCTCGGACACCTCAGCAGTCCCCGCCAGCTGGGCTGTCTCTGGACAGATCCCAGACACAGAGCTTAGGAACTCCTCGGGTCATCTTGTCAGTGACAAAGGTCAGGAGGAAAGGCACTTTGCCCACCTGAGTGTGGTGTAGTGTTTGATGACTCTCCGTTGTCTGGTTTTTCTTTGGGCATTTGAAAGTCAAAACTTTCCCAAGGTGGATCACTGAGATGCCGAAGGGCCCTGCTGTTACTGAGGAGTGGGAAAGAGGACAGGTCCCAAGGTCAGACGGCAGAGCTGCTGACCAGCTGTGCAGGTGGCTTAGCGTCTTTGAGCCTCAGTTTTCTCCTTATAAGATAGAGACAATTGGCCTTGCTTCATAGACTCATCAGGAGAACTGGATGCACTAATTCATTTAGAACACAGCTCAGTGCCTGGCACACATGCTAAGCAGCTGACACTGGGGACGTGGTGTGCTCTCTGTCATGTTTCTAGGAGGTCTGGGGTCCATGTGTGCATGTTACATGAGTATATGTGTATTATATACATGCATGTGTCCACATGTGCACATAGATACGTGTGCATATGTGTGTGTGGTCATATACTCCTATGTTTGTTGCATGTGTTTATGCAAATAGGCGTGTGTGCATTGTGTGCATGTGTGTACCTACATGTGTGAGTGTACAGATGGAAGAATGCCCAGGACCTCTGGCCCCTGTCTCAGCTCAGTCAAGAAGGTGCATGGTGTGGTCACGTCCCTTTCAGTCTCTGGACCTCTATTTCTCCATTTGCAAAATGAAGACTGGATTCGATTATCTCTATGAGTACATGCAGTCATAAAGCTGTGCCTACCCACATGGAGAGCTTCTAAAACTTTCTTTGGATCTTGTTTGAATTAATAATTATTTTAATAAATGTTTAATACTTTTTACATATGCAATGTATTATTCAAGTTCTCCAAAGAAACAAAACCAACAAGACGTATGTTTTTATAGAGAAAGAAATGTATCATGAAGAATTGGCTCACACAATTATGGAGACCCAGAGTCCAGACCCAGGAAAACTGATGGTATAAGTTTTAATACAAGTTGGAGTCCGAAAGCAACAGAAGATAGATGTCTCAGCTGGAAGAGAAGCAGAGAGAAAGAATTCCCTCTTACTCAATCTTTTATTCTATGTATGCCTTCAACAGATAGGATGAGGCCTACCCAGATAGAGGAGGGCAAACCGATTCAAGTGTTAACCTCATCCAGAAATACCCTCACAGGCTCCCCCAGAAATAATGCTTGACCACACATCTAAGCAACCCACGACACTATGAAGTGAACACATAAAATGAACCATAATATATACTTTCTGCACACTTGTGTACACAAATATACAATATTTTAAAAGATTAAAAATACAGGAAAGCGCACCTGCTCACATTCATGGAGTCTATACTTGCCAAGAACGTGATCCTTGATGTGAGGGCCACCATCACCCTCTCTTAGCACTCCCAGCAAGAATTTTCCTCTATTCTCCAATTACACCATTCTAGAGTCTTCTGATCTGAAACAATCCTACTCATCTGGGGCAATCGGACAAGATCTCTGGCCATAATGTATTGTAGCTTTTAACTCTTCAGCCAGGCTTTATGATTCAGCACATTTTAATCAATTTTATTTGCCAAGATCAGGGAGATGTCATCTGTAATAATCCCATCTGACCTCCCAAAGTCAGGCTGATAAAAATATTAATGTCAGCTTCTTGCAGCCTGGCAGAGAGCAACACCCAGCTTGACAAGCAAACAAATGGCCCGGAGCTGTCTGCAAGACGCTGATGAGCCTGTATTAATGAATAGCTTCATCAGTGAAAGCTGCCCTTGGGCGGCACTGCCACAGGCTGGAGACACACGAGAGGCTCAGTGGCCATCCCACCAAGTTCCTCTTGTCTATCGGCAGGGCCTCGGTTCATCAGCTCCATGTATCTGCTCAGATAATTCACTCTCGGCGATAATGTGCTACGATTCAGACGCTCAGGTCACCCAATGATGCTCTCAACTTCTTTTATTCTCCCTGCCAGTTATTCTCCCTTTACCATCCTCGATCTGCCAGGTGTTTCCAGCTGTGACACGAGAGGCATCTGGCCTTCTGAGAATGCTGAGCCATTCTAAACAGTAATAAAGGGTTATTTCCACATGTCACAGGCATACGACCCCTGGGCTTATCCAGCCTAAGAGTGTTTATTTGATCATTCTGTTTGCTCATGCAGCTTCTTAAAACACAATTACCAGGTAGGACTTGTAAGGCTCAAAATATAAGCAGTCCAGCATCTATATTCTAGCTCATATCCCTCTATGAATATTTATGTTTTTCTTTGGCCACAGCAGGCTCAGAGTTTTTGCTCCTAACTTAACTGGAGTCAGCGTAGAGCCAGGTATGTGTTAATACCCTTGTATCACAGATAGATACCACTTGCCCAGTGTGCTGGGGAGGCTGCAGAGCAGTCTCTCCAGTGCTGGTTGCAAGACTCCTCTCCCAACTTCATCTCTCTGCCCTTAGTCTTCAGGGGTGAGCCTTGCCTGACCTCTTTTATCATGATTGAGGACATGACCAATCAAACCTGTACAGGTGAGTAGCAAGTCCCAAGTGGCCATTTTTCACTCTCCAAAGGCAGGAAACCTTTCACCTGGCCCCAAAGAGAAGTGCGCTCAGCAAACATATGATCATTTGAGGAATCTGGCAGTTGGTGCAATGGTTTCCATGTCACAATGACCACAGCAGGTGCAGTGGCCTAACGACTGTGTAGCATGTAACACAGTGGCCTCCTTGCAAGGAAGACGCATTCCCAAGCAGACAGCTGCATCCTTGGACCACTTGTAGCCAGACTCCACTCAGCCCCTCCGCATTGCCCACCCATGAAATGAACACCAAAATATCCTCAGAACAGCACAGACACGGCAAAAGAGCTACTGCTTACTAAATGACTAAAATTTCATGCCTCGCTGAGTTGGCTGCCCTGAAATGGCAGGTTTGTTTAGTTATTTGTTGTTTGCTTGTTTAGCAAAATTAGCATCCAAAATGAAACACTCATCACCTGATCAGCCAGAAACTTGAACAAGAAGGCCACCTACCAGAGTCAAGCCTGAGCTCCGCAGACTATTCTACAATCGAGGAGCGATGGAGAGGACAGAAGGTGATCTGGGCTTGAAGGGCTCTTTTTTTTCAACCACCTGATTCAGGATTGAGAAACGCATGAAAAGCAAGCAGAAACACAGGGTGTTTTGTTACTCTGCCTGGAGCCTTGGGAAAGATGAGGAGGGAGGAGAGAGAAGGTAGGAAAGAACAAGGACAGAGGAAGAGGCAAGAAGAAAAAGGAAAGGAGAACGAGAAAGGAAGGGGGACCATCTCAGAGGTTTGGTATCAGCTCAGAAAATGATGCAAAGGCCACCAGTCCTGCTCCCTAAGGACAAAAAGGTATTTGTAGACCCTTCCGACCCTGGGCCCCACAGGGTGGGTGGAGTGAGGGTTCTATTAGTGGGGTGAGCCCCGTGGAAGGCAGCAAGGGGAGTGCTGGGAGTGCAGGCTTTGGAGTCAGAGCTGAGGAGAATCACTGAATCTCTGTCTCCATTTCATTTTTATCTCTGGGGTAATAATAATGGCATATACCTACTTCCTCAGGGGGCTGTGAAGGTTCAGCAAAGACAGAGTGTGCAACACACTTAGCACAGGGACTGGCTCATAATCACATGCATACTGAATGCCCGCATTCATTAGTGCCATCTGTCACATGTGAGGTGAAGCCGGTGTCCCTGGAGGCCTCCACTCTTGCTGGGATGCAGCTCCCTCAGAGGTTGGTACTCCCAGTGCTGGGGCCCAGCGCCCCTGAGCAGTTGGCACCCAAGCTCGGAGGAGCAGATTGCTTTCCTCACTTGCATTTGCAAAATCCCCCATTGATCTTTATTAAAAGATAGAGCAGCTAGGCTAGAAGGGAGAGCATGCTGCCTCTCCTTAGCACTAGCCCACTGCCCTGGCCTCTATGCCCATGGTGCTGTTATAAGAGGTTAGGGACTGTGCATACTCTGCTCTCTCCTCTAGTAGTAAGCACACCGCCTGATGCCAGAGCGTTTGCCTTTTACTGAAGGCCCCTCACTCAGCAGCAAGCCTCACTGATCGATTAATTTGTCGTTTTGCCTGAGGAGAAAAGGAGAGCTTCTCCAACACTGGGAAGAGGTCCCTGGAGGTGATATGGGAGGAAGCCTGGGCCCTGCATCTCCTGGCCCTGCCTGTTTATTTCTTCCTAAATGGTGACACAGAGGGCCTCCAGAAATGAAGGGACCTCACAGGCTGAGGCTGTAAACTCTAGGGCCTGGATGCCATGTGACACCCAAGGACTTTTGCATAACTCTCTGCAGAATAAGTAGGAGACAAAGAGGACTGAATTAATACCGGAAGTGGCTCTTTCTACCAGCAAATGGTGGAGGTGCAGCCTCCAGGGGCCAGGTTTCAGATGACTTAAAGAAAACTAAGAACTATAATATTAATCACATGCCTGAAGTTGTGAACTATAGTTCATACCTGCTCTCTACTCTCCTCTTCCCCTACGGCCATATTTAGTCTAGCAGGAAAGCTGCCATAGTCCTCTAGCTGGCCTCCTTGCATACCCTTGACTTCCTGCGACCTGATCGCCACCCCTGAGCTTGTCTCTCCCTTGATAAGATGCGGCTCAGTGGCGCAGACCCTCCCCTGTCAGCTCCCTCCTAACTCTCCAGCCACCCTCTCCACCCCTCTTCCTCCTCCATGCTGCGGCTGCGGCCATCACCGCCAGCATTTACTGAGTTCTCATCATAAGCTAGGACTTCATCTGCACACCGTCTCACCTTTTTAGCCTCTGCCCCCGAGGAAGTAGCTTCTACTTTATCATCCTCATTGTGCTGTGAGGTCACTGAGGCACAGTGATGTTAAGGAACCCCACAACCAGTTCTACCCAATCTTTCCTACCTCAGGAAATGGTACCACCAGCTACCCAGGCCATCGAGCCAGAAACCATCTCTGGTTCCTGTTTCCATCACTCCCACAAACACCCTAGCAGCAAGGCTGTAGATATTTCAAACAGCTTCAGATTAACACTTCGCCCCTTCTACTGTTATCACACAGGTCCAAGACTCCGTCGACAAAGTTGAAACATGTTAGAATCTTATTTTATTTAAGAAGAGGATGCAAGTACCTAAAATACCTTTAGAAATTTAGAAATTTTATAACACATCTATGAGAGAGAGAGAGAGAGAGAGAGAGAGAGAGAGAGAGAGAGAGAGACCTTCAACTTCTTTTTCCCTTGATACATGCTGGTATCTCTCTAGGTCCATCATGTTCTCCTAATATGGATGTTCTAGAGCTTAAACAGCAGCCCCCTTTTGAGTAACAGGTGAGTTCTTTCTAATTCTTGCCGCCATAAATGTATTTAAATAAGGTCCCTGCATATGTAAGGGGTGATTGAAAAATAGGATGAAAGTTCAAATTTTTTTTTTAAATTACTGTAAAAGATACATTACTATTAATCTCCCTCAAAATACTCCCCCTGGCCTCTAAGACACTTATTCCATCATTCTTGCCACTTTCAAAAGCAGTTCTGGAAGTCCTCTTTCATGAGTATTTTTGAGATATGATTTAAAAAAGAATGGGACTGTTAATGCTAAGTGCCATCCTATTGAAATACAGGCTGGTAAAAAAAAATTATCGTGGGTCCTCATCCACCTTATTCACCAGATCAGCATCATGGGACTTCTGGCTCATCCCCAAAGTCAAAATGCCCACGATAGGTAAATATTTGGAATCAGGTGAGGACATCGAGGTAGCCACAACAGCACAACTAGACGCTCACGAAAGAGAACTTCCAGAACTGCTTCAGAAATTGGCAAGAACAATTAAAGTGAGGGAGAGTATTTTGAGGGGGATTAATAATGATGTGTCTTTTACTGTAATACACTTTTAAATTTAAATATTCACTGTATTTTTGATCCCACCATGTATATTATACACGTTTTAGAGACACAGATTCAATTCACATTCATGGTGAGGTTTGTTTGTGGAACAACACATAGCTGGTGAGTATATTTACATGGAATTCAAGAGAGTCCACATAGAAATTCCATCTGCTATTGTCTTCCGTAAAACGGTAGCCCCTAGCTCTGCCATTCCAACTGCTGCTAGCAGAGGGTGCTAACGGTGGGGTCCCTGACAGGAATATACTATCATTTGCCTCAACCCACTTCTTACTAACCGGGGTCTACAGGGCATCTGCGTGGCCAGTGCCTTAGGGTTTATTTTATTCATAACTGCTTTTATTTGAGCATTTCCAAGCCTGAGCTTTGGAAATGGCTACCACGAAACAGTGTGATATGATCTACCAGTCTGTCTAGGCTCCTCCTGCCACCCCACCTTCTTCCTTGGGAAAAGATTTGCCAACACTTCTTGGTCTTTGGGCATGCCCCTCACTCTGAGGACTTGTGTTTCTCTGTGGCCCAGCCATTTTGCATCCTAGGTAACCATGAACCTTAATTTTCCCTCAGGGCTGGAAGAGAAATCACTTTGCTGAAAATCCTATCACCTTGCTCAACATTTGGAGGTAGGAATTAATATTTAAATTATTTAACTATTTGAATAAGTATTATGTTTATTTAATTTAAAACTCAAAGGTTATAAGATAAAATTACAAAAGTTATAAAATTACAAGAAGTTACACTGAAATTGATCTTCCTTTCATCCCTTCTACCATCCATCTGGTCCCACTCCTTCAGCAAATACAAACATCTTTATTAGCTTTTTCTGTATCCTCCTACAGATTTTTAAATTAATATACATACAGAAGCAATGCATAGTCTTTCCTTCAAATAGTAACATGTGCCATGCCCTTTTATATTTTCTTAAAGTATATGAGTTGAAGAATTTTCCGTATAGTTACATCAAGGGTTATCGCCTTCTTTCCTCTATAGTCATAGGAGATACCCTTGCCTGGTTGTTCACAATTTCTTCAACCTCACCCAGGCAGACGAACTTTCAGGTTGTTTCCAGACTCTTGCTATCGCAACATTGCTACAACAAATAACCTTGAAGTGTACTGACTAATCTGGTCATCACATTAACTAGAAGCCCTCCTATAGAGTCTAAACCTGCACAAATTTCCCGTCCTGGTGCAATAAATAAACCCCATCTTCTCTATCAATCATCCGTTTCTCCCCGCTGGCAGAATCAACGCCGCAGAATTCCCGAACACCTGACACCTAAACAATGTGGAAACCTATTGCCTTTTATGCTCTCCAAAGTCTCTTATAGATTAAAGAAAGAAAAATGATTTAATCCGTATCTCTCCCCATGGCGATGTTATAAACTGTGGTCTGGAGTGCATGGCAAATTAGATGATAGTTTTTTTATGTTAGCTGTCTTTTGAATTATTAGCAGTATTAATATAGTACAATATGCACATAATTAGCAAGCCTTCCGAATTTATTATATATACTTATTCTTGTTCTTTTTAATTACCCAGCAGTCTAGTTGATGGTAGCATAGTGATTCAAATGATGGCTAAATGTGTCAGATGATGACATAATGCACCAACCTGCCACAATGGGGAGAAGCAAAGTCTAGAAATACCATAAGATTTTTTCATCCCATTAAATGCATAAAACTTTCTCAATGTATTATTCATGTTATAACCATGGCACAAACAAAACATGATTTATTGAGTATTTTAATACAGCCTGTTAATGTTATGCAATAAAGTGTGTTTTAATATTTAATATAATCTGTGAATTTTGAACTTTTTTCAGGGAAGATCTTGTGGTTTTAAACTAAATTAAATACAGTAGGTAACAAATGAGTCCCTCTAAGCATCCCTAGAGGCAAATGGAGCCTGTTCAGAAAGACTGGAATTCAGAAGCTGGTTTTGGCTTCAGCATTGAGAGTGTTGTGCAGTCGGGGCTCAGGTGGCCATTATTTTGAGAAGCAAGCTGATCAGAAAAGCTCATCTGTTCACATATATCAGGCATTCTAGAGGTCAAGGTCATGAGCCTGGTTCCCAGATGGACCCTATGACCACCACAGTAACAGCTATCTTTTGGTGGCTCATCATGTGTTCTTTGTTCTTTTGCTAATAGTTCATCCATGTCATATGAGGTAATTCAATACCTCCCATTGGATGGAGCTTGAGTGCCCTTCTCTCTCCTGTAAGTGAGCATACAACTCTGACCAGCAGTGGGTGGCCTCCTGTACCAGTCTGGTTTGGTTTGAGAGTGTTGAAATTCCAAAAGCAAACCCAAAATTTTAATAGCTTAATCTAACCACTTATTTCCTTCTCACATTATACATCCATCCCAAGTTAAAAGGGCAGCTTTGCTGACTGTGGTCTTATTTGGGGGAGGGGGTGCTGGGGATCTGACTGTATTTTTTTTTTTAACCAAGAACATGTATTGGTACATTGTATACATAATGATCACATTCATCATAGTTAATTTGTACCTGTACATGATATATTTTGGTTCCCCCCTTCCCCACTTCTCCCCCTCCCCCTCCCCTCCTTATTTACAACAGCTTTATTTACATTTTTACATTTTTCTCCTGTTTCCTTTCTTTTTTTCCCTTCCTTCTTTCCCCGCCTCCCTCTCTAGTTCTCCTCCCTTTTGAATATTATCTTTCTTTTACCACAGCAATATATGCACGACCATGTTTACAGCAACACAGTTTGTAATAGCTAAGTCTTGGAAACAACCCAAATGCCCAGCAACTAATGAATGGCTAAAGAAGATGTAGTTTTTCTATACAATGGAGTACTACTCTGCCATAAAAAAGGACAACCTTGAGACATTTGTAGGTAAATGGATGCACCTTGAGAACATACTCTTAAACAAAATAAATCAGATACATGTGAGTATATATCAAATTGTTTCTCTGATATGAGAAACCAAAAGTGTAAATTTTGACCATAGTATTTTGATCAAGGTTGATGCATGGTGGATTTCAATACATTACCCCCATGATGGCAGAAGAAATTCCTGTAGCTTCTTTTCTCAGTACAAATGCCTCAGCCTGCCACATGTGATTTCTGCTCTGCATTCATTGTCCAGAACACACACAATCCCCAACTAATCACAAAGGGTCAAGAAGCACAGTGCTAATCACCAAAGAGGGTAGAAAAGGTCAATTTGGCCAACAACACTAATGCCTGACTGCTACACTTTCTCTGCCCATTTTGAACGTTGAGCAACAGAGGTATTCCAAAAGACTCTTGGGAATCCACTTATCCCGTAAGGGTGCCTGGACCACTCTCTAGAATACCCCCTATCACTTAAACTCCCTGGTCCTACCCCTCTTCCACACTCTCACATTTCCCATGGCCTTCCAGTGGATCCCTTTATATCCAAGTAGCCAGAGTCAGATTCTGTTACTGGCAATTAGCATAGTCCAAGAGATCCAGATGCAACAAGCCAGGCATACTGTCACCCCGGTTCAGTGTGGTCCTACACACTTCTCATTTCCAGTCTATGAGAACACCGTATATGACACTGAGACAAAGAAGAAGTCTCACGTCTCTTTGCTGGTGCCCAGGTAGGGAGGCTTTCAGCCCCACTCTGGCTTGAGCTGGTCCTACTTTGCCCCTTGCTTTCCCCAAAGAAGACCCCACATGAAGCCAAGAGGCTCAGCACTCAGCTAAATCTTCCAGAGATCAGTTCCCTTCTGTTAGAAGCCAAATAGGATAGTTTAAAAAAAAAATCACAAACTTTGATGTATCACCTTTAAAAACAAAAGGTCAGACAGTTGGCAGTTATACCTCCCTGTAAGTCAGAGTTTACAACCTAGCACTAAGGGTCAAGAAGAATCTTCTCTAAGGACTGAAGTTGGTGTATCAACCCAAAACATTTCAGGGGGCCAGATGGGAAATTAATTCACATTCACATGTACACAAATTTCTATACATCAATCAAGAAAACAATGTATTTATCCTGAAAATGAACAAATAACGAAAACATATAGATTTTTCTCTGCATCTTCTGAGACAGGAACAGTAAGGATTTTTACTGCAAAATCTATCATCATTTTTTCCCATTCCCCTCCCCTCCTGTGTCATGCACAGGCACAAATCCCTTATGATGAATGTTATCACTATGTACATCTAAAATGTACCATTAAAATAAAATAAAATTTTAAAAAATCCATCATCATACTAGCACTTCTGACTGTTTTTGGTATCATAGGTCCCATTTCATCCCCTCTCCCCAGGAGGGTAGACCATTAATATATTTTGGGTTCTTTCACAAACTGAAAAATTTTGTAAATCTTCCTTATTATTTGAATTAAGGATCTTCCTGGTATTTGTTTTTAATATGAGAAATACACAACTATAACATTAAGCATGAGGACTCTTATATCACTTAATTTCAAAAAAATTTTTCTAATAGACTTTGAGGCAAATCAACTTCCAAATAATGATTAATAACCTATGTTAGGGGACTTAAGAATGTAAGAATTTTAAATTTAAAAAATTACTTTAAAAACATCATCAAGAAAAATGAAAAGGCAACTAAAAGAATGGGAAAATTTATTTGCAAATCATGTATCTGAAAAGGGACTTGTATCTACAATATATAAAGAATTCTTATAATTCAACAATAAAAAGACAATCCAATTGGAAAATGAGCAAAAGATTTGAATAGACATTTCTCCAAAGAAGATGTTTAAGTGGCCACAATAAGCACATCAAAAGGTGATTTGTGGCTTTAGTCATCAAGAAAACACAAATCAAAACCACAGTGAGATTCCACTTCACAGTCTGAAGTATGACTGAAATTAGACAATAGCAAGTGCCAATGGTTATGTGGAGAAATCAGAACTCTCCTACATCAGTAGTAGGAATGTAAGATGGTACAGCCACTTTGAAAAACACTTTTAAGTAGACCCTTGAAAAGTTAAACATAGATGTAACTCTCAGTAGGCACACTGTCTCCAAAAAGGGATTGATATGACTCAGCATGTCAGACAGCAAGTCAAGGCTTCTATCTAAGAGAATTAACAACATATACCCACACAAAAACCTGTGCACGAATATTCATATCAGCTTTATCTATAATAACCAATAAGTGGGAACAATCCAAATGTCCATTGAGTTATGAATGGATAAACAAAATCTGATATACCAAATGGATTCAACTTTAAATAGGAATAAAGTGTAGCCATGCTACTCTATGGCTGAAACTTGAACACATAACTCTAAATGAAAGACGGCAGACACAAAAGATCACATATGGAAGGATTCAATTCACATGAAATGTCCAGAATAGGCAAATCCGCAGGGACAGAAAGTAGGTTAGAAGTTGCCAGAGGCTGGCAGAAGTAGGAGATGAGAAGGATTGCTAATGGATATGAGGTTTCTGTAAGGTGATTAAATGTTCTGGAATTGGTGGTAATCATGACTCCACCTTTTGATTACACCCAACACCAGTGAAGTATGCCCTTTAAAAGAGTGAATTTTGTAGTGTGTGAGTTATGGCTCATTAAATCTGCTATATAAGAAATAATTACTTTTAAAAACAAGAAAGAGAGAACAGGAGAAGTAGAAAGAGGAAGAAGAAGCGAGAGAAGAGGAAGGAAAGTACGAACAGGAACAAAGAAACAATGCTTCTGCCCATTTGAATTTCAGAAAGAAGTTTTGATTCCAGCATATTTGAACAAGCCTTGCACATTTGGAGCCAGATGCATTTTGCTCAGACCCAAAAGAGGTCAGCTTGTGGGTAGAAGGTGGTCAGGAGATACCCCTTTGATCCCTCAAGGTTCTGTGACTGGTTGAGACGCACTCCTCCAACCACCTCAAGAAGAGGCAGAGTGGCCCCAGGACAGGGCAGCCAACCCAGAGAGTCTTTGCACAGCACCTACCTCCAGCTTTCTGCTAGGAGAGTTTAACCCCTTCCCTCCTCTCTCCTCCCCTCTTCCTCCTTCCCTCTCCTTCCTTCCCTCCTCTCCTCTCCTCTTTCTTCTCCTCTCCTCTTCTCTCTTCTTCTCTTCTTTCCTATCCTTTGTTTATCCAAACTGCACCCTCTTTAGGAACTCTTATTACACCTGTCTGACTTACAATCAGTTTAAAATTCAGCATTTTCCAGAGCTCACACCTTGAGGTATTTCTCGTAATGAGACCAGACAAACTTTAAATGCCCAGTAAAATTTTTTTCAGTACTGAAAATTGAACATGGGGCTTTCACACTGAGCTACATACCCAGCCCTGTTTTTTCTTCCTTTTTTCTTCTTTTTTGATTTTTATTTTGAGACAGGATCTTGGTAAGTCACCAAATTCCCCATTCTGGACTCCAACTTGCAGTCACCTGCCTTAGCTTTCCAGAGTGCCGAGATTATAGGCATGCACAATATTAGCCACAAAATGGCTAAATATTTATTTTCAGATAAGCAACTAACTTTTTAGTAGAAGTATGTTTGTTTTGGGTAGGATTTAGAGACAGTAAATGCCAATGAGCATTTCAGATTTCCAAGAGAGTTTATTATCTGTAAGCAATTATACAGTATTTCCTCAGAACTACAGTTGCCAGAGTAAGCAAATAAAAATACAAATTAAAATTCGAACTTCAGACAAATGGTATTTTATATATCTCAATTTTGCATAGGACATACTCTACTAATAATTATTATTTTTAAATTTGAAATTGATATTTCACTGAGCGTCTTGAATTTTAATTGACAGTTTTTCTAAGGGGGCCAAGATATTTTCATAGGACTGAGGTAGAGAGGAAACTGTATTTGTAAAAAAAGGCCTCAATGGGTGAGCCTGGTTGCCTTAAAGGTAATAAAATAGGAATGCATGTGTGTGGGGGGTGTATACATGTGCGCCACACAGGCACACACATGTGTACACATAGGTGTGTGTATTGGCGGTAGGGGATGATGTTGGGCGGGGGAGTTTCTCAGAAATCCAGCACTCTAATCATGTATTCTAACTACTGTAAAATAACAGAGATTTAACCCTTTTTCAAATAGTTTATTCCACACAGACTCGCCTTTTAGGAAGCTGTTTGGCAGTGCTTAACTACTTGCCCATATCGTACATCCTCTCAACAAAAAGACAAGTCTCCATCTACCATTCTATAGCTTAGAAATGCACAAGTTATACAACATCTGGAATCCAACCAAGGGAAAAAAAGTCAGTCTACAAATCTAGTGTGCTGGAGGTAGAAACCATGTGCTTGGAATCATTAACATCACATTTCACTTTGCCATAGTGCAGCCCCTCTTCCCACCAAGGGCCAGATAATCTCGCTGGGAGAGATCCAGTTTTTTGGTACTGAATGAAGGAGGCCACGCACCTCTGCGTTAGTACCTGTCCAGGTCTAATACCTAATTACCGTCCTCAGATTGCCTCTCAACACTCATTACCAGCATTCGGCAGTTCCAGCCTGGGTGATGGGATTTAAGATTAGGACCAAACAGTAGTCACTTTTTGTTTTCAAGCACTGGTCTCCTTGGAACACTATCGTTCAGCAAAATTTGGGAGGCAGCATTTTCACTTTCTACTGAAGCCTCTTGTAAGAATCAGAAAAGTATTAAATATTTAAAAATAAATCAAACTTATACTAGTCAAGCAGGGGCTTAAACAGATTAAGAGAGGCTGTTGTGTGGGTTTTGTTTTACGCCCATCTTGAGTTTGACTGCCTATTTCTAGCACCCGGACCTCAAACTCACCTGTGACAAGCACACTTGAGGCTACTCTAATGAGAATCTGAGAAGTGACGGCCTCATATGGAGCGCTAGGCATGCTGTTCAGCGCCCCACACTCGTCCGGGTGTTCCTCCAGCAGAGTCCATCGCGATTGGTCCCACCCGCAGTGTAGTGAAAAGACTGTTCTTAGTCATGAGGATGGCTGTTGTGGGGAAACCAGAAGAGACTGTTTTCCCACCTGCTTGCCAGGGCAGCTGCTTTCCAGAAAGCAGGCAGGAAGAGAAGCATAGAGGAAAGAGGCAGGGTGAAAGAGGAGGGAAAGGAGAGAGAGGAAAAGTGGTGCAGGAAGAAGAAAGGAAAGATCTGGAGAATAGGAGGGGCATATTGAAGAAGGAGAGACCAGCTGTAAGATAATAGAGAAGTGATCATTTAAAGTCCTCATCAACTTGCTGTGAATTCCAGATGGAATTTCTGGGAGCCGCAACCATTTTTCTTGTTAGGAATTCATGTGTGTAACAAATGTTCTATGGGGCAGAGCCATGAACCAGGGATGCAAGGGATGCAGAAATACCCTGAATACATGTGTCTGCATTCTAATAAGGCACAGCAAACAGACAAGTAAACAAACAAACAACACAGCTTCACACTGTGCGATGCTGGAAGGAAACAGCATGGACATATGATAGAGTTGGGAAGGGAGGGACACTCTGGACAGGGAACTGCGGGCAGGGAGGCCACTTTGAGGAACTGGATGCCAGAGTGCTGAGAAGGAGGCATGGGCCGGGAACCAAGCAAGTCATGGAAGGAGCTTGTGCAAAGCCTCATGGGAACGGAACAACTTGCTGGATAGGGCAACGAGACAGAAGGCAGGGTGGCCAAAGGATAATGTAACAGAGAGCGCGCTGTCCAATTGTGTACAGTCTTGTAAGTGCTGACATGGTGCCTGGATTACATTAATTTGGGACTATATGAAAAATGCCTGTTTTCAGACATACGTGTTATGATCAAAAGTACAGTGAATGTTTAAATTTTTAAGAATTTATTACAGAAGACAAATTACCATCAGTCTCCCTCAAAATATGCCCCCCCCCACACACTTTAAACACACTCATTCCATCACTCTTGCCACTTTCTGAACCAGTTCTGTAAGTCCTTTTCATAATTTCTTTACTTTCATCGTCGTAGCTGCCTTGATGTCCTGAATCAATTCAAAGAATTTACCTTTCATGGTCATTTTGACTTTGGGAAGAGTCAGAAGTCGCCCAGTACCAGATCTGGTGAGCAAGGTGGATGAGAACACACTGTAATGTTTCCATGCGCCTGCTTTTCCATTGGATGGCATTTGGCAGCAGCATTCATGGCATTTTTTATCACACCTCATAAAGACTTGAAAGAGGACTTCCAGAACTGCTTGAGAAAAAGGCAAGAGTGATGGCATGTGTTTGAAGAGAAAGGGAGTATTTGGAGGGGGTTTTAATGATGATGTGTCTTCTACTGTAATACATTCTTAGAATTTTAAACATTCACTGTATATTTTGATGAGCCCTCGTATGGCCGACCTCTCTCAGTAGGAAAACACTGATCCTTATGTGATTTGTACAATGCACCTTCCGGTCAGGGATTTGCTTCTGAATGGCTGTCATGGATCAGAGTAGGGAGGCTCTGCGTGGGCCCCACGTGTGTCTCTCCTTTGAGTGCCGCATTAGGAAACACCAGCTTCATTGTGGAGGAGGGGAAGCTGATCTGAGTTGTATTTTACAAGAGATGAAATACCTCTTGTTGCCTAGGTGACTGCTTCCAAAGAGACATGAGTGGGGCAACTGGCAGCCCAGGCAAGGCCTCAGACACAGGAGAAAAAGGAGTTTACTCCTTCTAGAGTCACCAGACCAAATCCTGTTCCTCACCTCAGGGAACTTTGCGCCTCATGAAACCCTTCAGCTATGGGTGCCAAACTCCAAATGTTTAGCTCGCCCAGAGTCAACCCTGGAGGCTAATTGAAATCAGGACATTGTTGTTACAAGACAACCCCACCTCCCCTGGGGATAGCTAGGAAACCACGTGGGGACTGGAAGTCTGCCAGACAGCCCAGACAAAGGCAAAGGAACTGACTGCCTCACACATTTTAGTTAGTTGCAAATGGGCAGGAAACTGCTCCCCAGTGGAGATCATAAGCTGGGTGGATAACAGTATTTCTACACCTGGACAGTATTCAACCCACATGCACAAATCCATACCATCCAGTCTCCTCTTTCATCACCAATACAAGCAACATCTCCTCCAAGGAAATATCTTCTGCTGGAGAAAACACTGAGCGAATGTGCACTCAAGCATCTGAGACCACCTTTGAACTTCACCATGCTCTAGCTGTGTGACGCAGACAAAGCACTCACCCTCTCTGAGCCTCACTTTCCTCAGCTCTGCATTAGACCTGGCGTTAGATCTATCTCACAGGACTCGGTATAAGGATTAGGTTTGATGTACACGCAGTATAAATGTCGTGCCTGATTCCTCTGAGTATTGGCTGAGGAACTGCAAGGTCTGGCTTCAACTTGCAGTCGAGTTTGGAGAAGCCCTGAGACCTCCTGGCTGTGGTTGCTTTAGGGAGCTGGGGATGAAATCAAGGGAAAGGAGAGGAAGTTTCCCAGGTGTGAGGACTCCAGCTGATTGCCAGGCGAATCTCTGGAGATTAGGCAAAGCGGAGTCTCACTGTTTTAAAGGAATCGGGAGGTACAAATGCAGAGCCACTTCCCTGGTACAATTTATGAGTCCAGAAGGTCCGTGGCTGAGGCAGGCAGCTCATTCTGGGGGAAATTAAATGTCAAATGCCGTGTTGCGGAATCCTTCGGGTACCCGTTGGCAGAGTTTTGCAGTCATTCTGACTCCGGGCTTTGGTTCCTTGTCAAAACATTGACTTTCCTCTATAGCTCCGAACCAAGCAACCACTGGGCCATACCAATGAGTAATGCATCTCCTAACACCTCTGTTGGAAAAGATGAGATACCTCAGACCTTGGGTCTATGTGAGTTTGGGGGCAGTAATGTGACACTGAAGTCATTTACTCCTTGTCACACTGGGAGAACTTTATAGCTTTTTGGGCCAGTAAAAGACTTTCCCCAGATGAATCAGGCTTCCAGAGTTGAAATGTCTGACATCACGCTCCAGATGAGAAAGGAGATATATGGACAGATCTATCACACTTGCCACTTCTCCTCCCAGAAACAGGAGTAAGAAAGGCAGGAAATTGATAGCGAAGCTCTACAGAATGGCTCCAAACCAATGGGCAGCCAGCAGACCCCAGTTCAGCGCCCCAAGTATTACTAGAAACAAGTGGACTCATAGTCACTGAGTACCGGTCCCACTTTGGGCCCCCTCAAGCAGTCCCTAAGATAGACACTTGGGTACAGGTAGCTGATTTTGGAGATGACGCCAGAGAACGGGCGTGAGGGAGCAGAAGAAAGCATGTAAGATGGTATAGTACTGAACCGGTCACCCTTGTGGGCACTGAAAGCCTGATCTTGCTGGGGTCTTCCGGATAACTGGGCCTGAGGGGCCTTTGAACTGCCTCTCTGAAGGATGAGGTGCTTATCTCTCACATTGTCACTCAAGTGTGTCAACCCTCCCACGCTTCCAGGCTGCACATGTGCACAGCTGATCAGACTCTCATTGCACAAAGGAAATTGAGTCAGCAAACCAGAGAATCAAGATGCCTACCTGAGGTGGGTGCTGGTGACATGTATGGCACTGCTCAGGCAGGCACGGATGTGGTGGGTCTGGAGGATGTGGCACACAGCAGGAGAACCATCTGCAATAGTACCTGTGCCCCATAGTAGGTTAACCACTAGAGGAGGGCAGAGGAATGGAGAAAAACACTGCACGTTCACCAACTCCTAGCAAAGTTTGGAACAGACAGCTGACCCTTTGGGCCTCGCACAGCAGCCCAAGTTAGAGTGCAGTAATAAGAGAAAATACTATTTTGTAAAACAAAAATTGTCTGCGATGACTACAGCACTCTCAACAAGAGGCCAAGTTCTTCTTAGAGGTAAGTGGCCTTTTTGTTTAGAAAAATACTTCAGAGGATCTTTTCGTGTGTGTGTGTGAAAATGTAGGCCTGGGGCACAGTGGGAAAGAGGAAGAGAGAGAGAAAGCTAAGCTCTCTTATCACTGGAAGTTTTGTGCTGTTTGTTTGAAGAGGCCTTCGGATGAGAAGAAGAGAAGAGACCAAGCTTGGGAGATGAAGGATGGCTGCAGCCAATGGGGTCGGACCTCGCAAAAAGGACAGCCAGGCAGGTATTCCCTGTGGAGGAAATAGACAGAGAACCACAGGGCTGTGAAAGCTACAGAAATACCCATTGCAAGTGTGCCCACTTTGTGATATGCTGATATTAACTGTTTGGTATTCTTTACCATCAGTGTGAACTATCCCAGCCTCTTGCTAGCAGTGCTTTGGGGAATAAAGAACATTTGGGTGATCTGAGGTGGAGAGAAGGTAGTAGCCACAGGAGAAAGAACAGGCAACAAGGCCTCAGCAAGGATGAATATTCAGGGATTGCACGCTCCTCTAAAAATTCTCTGGGAAGCCAAAAAGACACTGGACATCTCTGGGTATGGGTATTTCCCATACCCAGACTCACTTGAAGTTGAGGAAAACCATGTCCTTGTCAGCCCGAAGAACAGGGGACTCTCTGGTTTGTGATTTGGGTCAATCTGGCACACAGCTACCACAATCAGACACCCAACCAAGCCAGACAGTGGGACTCCAGGGGAGATGGAGTTCTGCGCCACCCTCAGTTTGTGCCAGTGTCTTGGGGTGTCAAGCAATGCCCGAGAAGGCCAGGAGGTAAGCTTGGTAAACTCTGACCAGAGGGATCATGAACCTTCAGAAAAAGGGATGCTAGAGCCCAGTTTGAATGAAGAGAAGTACTAATAGGGAGAGAATGGGACAGAAGAGACTATCTGGGCAAAGAAAAGAGAATGCCATCTGGAGTGGAAATACCCTTATGGGGTTTTTCCCTAGCCAACCAGTGACACATAGGTGTCACCTGCTCTGTCAGTCAGGAGCCTCGGGAGAAACCCAGGCACAATGAGAGTCCTTTAGGAGATGTTAATGAAGAGTTGATTCTCATGAGATGGGGAGGGATAAAGGGATATGCCAAAGCGCCCAAGGCCAGCAGCTGCGTGAATCACTGCTGCCTGAGACTGACGGGGCAAGGGCAGGGGCTGTGCCACTGCAGAAGAGCCCACCAGAAGGAGCTGGTGTTTTCATAAAGGAACCAACGCTTGCCACGTTCAGCCTGCTAAGGAGGGAGCTGGGGTATGAACACAGCCCTCTCTCTCCTGTCTGCTGCCCAGTACTGTCCACTGATCGAAGCCAACAGGAAGTGGAGGTCAAGTGAGCCATGTTAGTGCAGCCCATGAGGCAGACCATGGCTGGAATGTGAGCAGGAGAAGCTTGTGGAGAACACTGGCTTGCTTGCTAACGAATCAGCCCTCGATCCGCTCTGCATTGTCCAGTACGGGCTAGTCTCATGCGCTGAGGGTTTATTCTGCTTTTAGGGAGTGATCAGCAGAACTGTGGATTCAGAAAAGATTGTACTGGCTGTCTCACACCATGGTGGCCTTTGCCTGACTCCTGCAGGAATCTACATTACTCAGGAAAACTCAAAAAAGAAACTTAGATTGTGCTCTTAATTTGGAAACTGGAACCACAAAATACATTTGTGACTTGCACAGTTCCCGGGCACCCTAGCATTTTAGAAGCCAATAACCGAATTTTAAAATCGACTGGACATAATATTGGAGGCCATCCAAGTGTGCTGAAGGACCCCATCTGGTTGCAACCTGGTAGGCTCATGGCATCCAGAGGTAGTACAAGGCTCAGGTTAGATCAGGTGCTCCTAGAAACTGAATCAGGGGTGGCGAGTTGTGCTCAGGAGAAACCAGTGGGAAAATGAGGGCAAGGAAATGGGGGAAAGCCAGGCCAGATGCCATTTCAGGTGGGTGCCCAGCCCTGTCCTGATCCCGTGGGGAGCTCCAGCTCACCTAATTCACCTCACTGTGAATTGCGCTGCTGTGAGGCAAAGCAGCAAGGCGCTCATACCCTGCAGCAAGCAGTCAGCCCTTCCTTGGCTAGAGGC
The DNA here is from genome assembly GCA_004026905.1 of Hystrix cristata. Lineage (NCBI taxonomy): Eukaryota > Metazoa > Chordata > Mammalia > Rodentia > Hystricidae > Hystrix > Hystrix cristata. Next base: position 46,060 of record PVJO010014176.1, read on the forward strand.
CTGTGAAAACCCCCAAGGCTTGAGGCCCCTTTTCCTTGCAGCTGACCTGCTTCCAGGAGCCCGGGGAGCCTCAGAAGGCTATGGGTGCTGCCATTTGAAGCAATGTGCTCTCTGCTGGGCAGTGAGCATGCAGAACTTGGAATAATCCAAGAGTATGGGGGCTTCTTTATCAGATGTTGGGTTTACCCTGATTTGTCTATGCAGCACTGAGGGAATTACCAAGAGACCCTAGTTCTGGAATTTCCTGACACATAAAATATAGCACTTGAGCAAGGACTTAACTCTGGGCTTCAATTTTCTCTTCCACCAAACAAGGAACTACAATCCCTACCTTACTATACCTACCTTATGGGATGATTGTATATGTAAAATATTAAAGTACCTTAAAGGGTAGAAAACAAGTATATGACTTGCCAGGCTTCATCATCAGACAGTAACGCAGATTCCAGGACTCCCAAACTTCTCGGAGAACCCACCATACACGGAGCTTGTCCTGAAACGTCATCTCATTGCACTCCCTAACACCACTATTCAGAAGAGCTACCAGAAGTATTTTGTTATAACATAATGTTACTCAAGAAGCCATTCAAAAAATGCACACAGGAATCCGCTCAAATATTTGATAAATTAAAAAGAATGACTCAGCAAGACATTCCTGAACTATAAAGTCATTTCTTGAAATCCTAAAGGAATTCCCAAAGGAATTCCCATCCCATAAGGTATGGTTCCTAAAGACATCATCAGTCCACAAAGTCCAAAATGTTGACAATTCAAGCCAGGCTGATGTTTGCTTCTGTGCTCTGTATTAAAAAGGATTTGTCAAGAAAAGTTATAGTTTACAAGCACAGCAGAATGATGGTTAACCCACTGCATCCTTGTCCTCTGTCCCCCAGGGCTGAGTTCACCCTGCAGACTGACCTTCCGCCTGGGACCAGGCTACAGCAGGGTTAGCGGGCCAGTAACCTGGAGGAGTAGGCAGAGTGGGAAGCTGCCTCCAAGAGCGGCTGGTGCATCCAGGCAATCTGACCAAAGTTGAGAGCCTGAAAGAGTGTGTAATGAAAGAGATTTGCTGGTTCAGCAGTGGGAGCCAGAAACAGTTAGGTGCAGGCTGCCAATAGCCCACTAAGAACTGGGTTTGGTGGGGCAGACAGCCACCGTTTTCCTGAAGGGCCCAAATAAAGCCAAGTCTCATGCAACCCCGATGGCATGGTGCAAAGGAGAATCTCCCCAAACATGGCCCTTCTGCACATTGCCAGTGAAATAAAAAGGGAATACGTGCATTTCTATTTAGCTCTTCAAATTGGAGACCTGGCTGTACTAAACTGCAGATTTACTGTACCCAGTCCTTGGATACTGCCAACTACTTAAAATGAATTGTTACCAAAATGTTTAGAGAAAACCATAGATTAAGCGTATTGACTATGTTTCTTCTTTAAGGAATAGTTAAGGGCAATAACAATGACAGAGCAGCCGAGCAGAGATTTTCCCACCCATTATTAATAAAGCTGCTCAGCAGACTGATGGATGATGAGACTCGTGATGGAAAGCCAGCAGCCCTTGCGCTCTGGCAGGGATCTGTTTCTGGGAGGGCCTGCAAGAGATTTGATTTGAGAGATGCCTGGCTGCTGATGGATGAAAAGAGCCTGGAAGAGACACAGTAGCATCAACACAGAACTATAAAAAGAGAAGAAGAGTGGCAATTATCTCGTTCACCCCTTCCTACTCTCACTTCTGGTAGACTCGGAGGAAGACAAGCCGCAAAAACCCATGGAGGTCACCTGATCTACTGTCCAGCTGCTTCTACATCTAGTCACTAAAGCCATGAGGAAGGCAGAGAAACACGGATGTGAAGAAAGACCCAGGTACCTGTCAATTTCAGGGAAGGAGACTCTGCTCCACACTCTCTCACTGGGGATCTTGGCTAATGGAGGCTCCATCCCATTGTAGTTGCTTTGGCAGCAGAAAGGGAAAGTATAAAGGCAGACTGGCTCAGCCCAGAAGTGACACACTTTGCTCACATATACTTGGCCCAAACTAGTCGAGCAGCCTTATCTAACTGCAAAAGAATCAGAAAGTGATGTGCCAGAAAAGAGAACTCTACATATGCCGCGCCTCTTCCCTACCTCCCATTCAATCTTTAGTTGCTCCAATCTGGGCTGGTCTCCACCACTCACATCAAGCAGCCTCCTTATTCCCAAAACCAATGATAATTTTTATTTTATAATGTCTTTGAGCAGCATCGGTGCCAAATGATTGCACCTCCTTCTAAACCCAGCCTGCTCTCAGCTCCGAGAACACCATGTTTCAAGGCGCCTCCTGCTCTCTCTCTCTGCTGTAAGTCTCCCCTCACCCAACCCACCCCTAAATGTTGGGTGAGAGGAAGACACTGGGACAGGTGTTGGTTCACTTAGTAAATTAGATGGAGAGAGGCATTAATGCAAACTGCTATGAACATCTTTCCGAGTGAATGGCATGTGAGAGTCTCATCACGCTCTCCCACTGGGCAACAGAGTAGTGGGTGGCAGCCCCTGGCTGGCTTCTCTGTAAAAAGTGGGTCATGGAGGCCTTCCTGTGACCCATCAGCCGAGTCACATAACATCTCTCTGCGCTGATTCCTCCCAGAACTCCCCTGCCCTGGTTGCCACTAAAAACTTGCCCTTGTTCTGTGAATTGTTCCTTTCTCAGAACCACAGGATTGCTGACTGAGAAAGCCTGGATTTGTAAGTGGAGGTAAAAAACAAATTTCAGCTTTCACTTAGCATTCATACTCCCGGTGGTGGCCAGAGGAGAAACGCTATGTTGAGGTAAATGCCGTGTCAGTGTGGCAACCTTTGGCACACAGGGTACTTCTGAGTATATAAATCAAGTGGTTATAGTGGCTGGTTATCTCAGTCAGTTAGAGCTTGGTGCTGATAAACCAGGCATTCACTCAGAAAGATGTTCATAGCAGTTCCCAGGGATGAGCAGGGTCCTCTCCATACCTGCAGCTGCCTGCATGGTCACAAAAATGCCACAACCCTGTTGTCAGCTCCACCTGCATCAACACTGGGCACACACTCAGAGGCAGTTCCTCTGGCCAGCTGGCATTCAGGACCCAACTTCTCAGGGGCAACTCACTTCCAAGGCTAATTAGGTACCCAACCCAGCCCCCCC